>PYAF01002131.1:853819-891442 GCA_007407185.1 Glycine tomentella
AAAAAGATGATTTAATACATGTGTTAAGTAAATGATGATAATTAAATTTTAGTAACCGTTGTAATAAATTCTCTGTAATATTATATAACTAGTTACGTATATTTATTATTATGTCTGTTTATATTTAAATTTTGTTTATCATGACTTACCCTATTTTGTGTCTGGTGGTTGACACCTGTGATGACCCCAAATTATTTGGACGAGCAGAGGAACAGTGATATGGATGCTATGCAAGAAGATGTGATGAAGATTATGTGATGATTCTCTGATTGTTGATGATCTCTACTTTGACCTGTATCATGAACTAT
The DNA here is from genome assembly GCA_007407185.1 of Glycine tomentella. Classification (NCBI taxonomy): domain Eukaryota; kingdom Viridiplantae; phylum Streptophyta; class Magnoliopsida; order Fabales; family Fabaceae; genus Glycine; species Glycine tomentella. The sequence continues at coordinate 854,128 of PYAF01002131.1, forward strand.
TTGTGTATTTGACTGTAAATTTGTAATAAAGGACTGTATGGTATGTATGGGAACGTCATGAACTACGTCATTTAAATAACGCGTAAACTTTCATAATTTCTAAAATCATTTAAAAAAAACGTAGCAAATAAAATAAATACGAAATAAAAGCGAAGTAGAAGCGGTCGTTTCAAATATATTATAAATCAAAAATATAATTTTTCGAATATAATCAAAGTAATTCTCTAGTTTTTTGATAATAAACATGTTCTTGAAAACAAATTGAAATGCATAGATTGGTTGATAAATAAAGTTATAAAACAAAGAAAGAAAGAGACTTGTAATGTAAAAGAATTTTTTAAGTAAATTGAATTGACATGTAATCAATAATTAAAATAACATAAATGTAAGTAAAGTTCTTGATATATAAATTGAGATTGAAATATAAAATAACATAAAAGTTAGAAGAAAGTAAAGAACAACAAGTAAATAAGTTCAAGTTCAGAGAATAAATGATTGTTGAAAAGAATATAGAGTTTGGAGAAGAAACATAGAAGAAGAGAATTATATAAAACTTAAACTGATCAAACGAAAATAATTGTAGAAATTATAAATTGCATTAAGATATATGTTTGAGCATACATTTCATCCCAATAATTGGTAGTCTTATGTGGCTTGTTAGTGTAAAAGATTTTGTGTGATCTTCGTAACCAAGAAAAAATAATCACCAATGTGCCTATTTAATTGAATTCAATAGTCGATTTATAAGATTCATAAGAGTGTAAAACTTATTCAAACTAATTATCTACGATATTAACATCTATATCTTCGCCCTCTCTATTAGACCGTAGTTGATAATTGTCTTTGTGCACTTAATCAAAATAACATGTCTTTTGACGATTCTTTCTTCATTTTTTTGATGAACTTATAACTTCAATAACTTATCTTCATATAAAATCCTTATCTTCTAAGTTATGTCTTCCTCCGACTTACCATCAAAATTGATAAGCCTATATCTTTTTTGATTGATAATTGAATATAATTTTAGTATTATGTTCTTCAACTCCATTCGATCGCATTAGACATTCTAACTTTTATACTTAGAAAATTTTACTTTCATCAATAATAATTATATACATGAATTTGGAAATAGTTATCATTTATTTCTCCATTAGTAGCTAAAAATATAAAATATTGTAATAAATTATCTTAAAGATTGTTCTAATTAATTAGATATACAAAATAAATACTTTTTTTTTTGTTTCTAGGATATTATAGATAATTTTTTTTCTTCAATTCAACACAATTTAACTAAAATAAGAAAAGAATTCAATAGAGAAAATAATTTAAACAAAATCTCCTTTTTAAGAATATAAAATAAAATTGATCGACCGAGAGTTTATCATATAAGATATGGATGAAGAATACAATGGCGTACGCAATGGAACTTTGAATCTGTCCATGTTACTTTTCAAGTTTCAATGAAGGTATTAAGTTAAATATAGCCGTGTTAAGAATAGAAGTAGTGGAATCGAAATCAAATCGGGTGTCTTGTACGGAACATATACGTCTCTGCTTACGTCATGTGATTAGCATCAGCAAGTGTGTCAACCACCCCTTTGAAACACGGATAAGGTTACATAAAAACGACCACTACCAAAGAGAACAAAACCAATCAAGCAATTACACAGAGAATGGTGAGCGTTGAATCTCGTTACACCGTCGTACCCTCTAAACCCACCCCAAATGAAAAACTCTTCTCCTTGTTGGAACAAATCAAGCTTCCAACTCACGCGCCACTCCTCTACGTGTACAAGCCACACCCCGATCACGATGCATCAACCTTTGTTAACACCTTGAGGCACTCTCTTAGCCAAGCTTTGACCATCTATTACCCTCTTGCAGGTAGGTTGAGTTCGATCGAAGGTGGAAAATGGGAGCTTCATTGCAATGCCAAGGGAGCACAACTCTTGGAAGCCAATTGCAAAGATTTAAACTTGGATGATTTGGGTGATTTTGTGCCTACCCATTTGGTGTCACAACTCATTCCCAGCATTGACTACAATGTCCTCGTTGAGGACATACCTTTGTTGGTTGTGCAACTAACAAGATTCCCTTGTGGCGGTGTGACCATTGGGGTGGCCTTGTGTCGTTGCACAATCGATGGAACCGCGTCCATGCAGTTCATGACCACGTGGGCCAAGTTGGCTAGGAAGGAAAATTTGGACCACGTGGAAATGATGCCGTGCTTTGATCGAAATAAGTTGAATTCGTACAAGGTTGATGATTCGGGGTCACACGACCATTCAGAGTTTCGCACTCCTCCGAATTGGTTAGGTTCATTAGGAGGCAGAGACACTAATGTTGTGGTTGCAATAGTGAAGCTCACAGATACACAAGTGAAGAAGCTCAAGCACAAGGGAAATTACGTTAACGTAATTAACACTACTAGAGCTAGTAGTACTTCACGACCTTATTCAACTTTTGAGGTTATTGCAGGGTATTTGTGGAAGTGTGTGAGTAAAGCACGTTATGAGGGGAAAAGTGACCAACCAACGAGGTTGTCTACTTTGGTTAATTGTAGGAACCGAATAAGTCCACCACTTCCTAATGGGTATGCGGGAAATGCAGCATTTCCCACCGTGACACCCACATGCTCCTTTGGTGAAATCATGCAAAAACCTTTGAGTTATGCAATTGAGAACGTTAGGGTGGCACTTGAAAGGGTGACGGGGGAGTTTGTGGGGTCAGCACTTGATCACATAGCAAAGGAGAAAGACATGAATTTGGTGAGGTACAATTTTCACTACCCAGCCTCAAGTGTGCATAAGGGACCCTACAAGGGGAATCCGAACCTTTTTGTTGTTAGTTGGATGAATTTTTCGTATAAGGATGCGGATTTTGGATTTGGGAAGCCTTTGTATTTTGGCCCTGGGTTGATGGATGCTGAAGGGAAGGCATTTGTTATGAATAAGGCTAATGGGGATGGCCTCATTGTGGCAATTTCTTTGGAGGCATCTCACATGGATGCTTTCAAGAAATTTTTTTACGGTGACATCCAAGAGGAGGAATTTCCTATTTCCAAACTGTGATTGTAAAAGTCTCAAATTGTGACTAGGATACTTTCTTGCTTTTGTGCGGCCTCCTTGGACTGAATTGATTTTTCAAATACGGGTACTGAGACATGGTAAAATAATTTGATTTGGTCTTGATTGGTTGGTTTGGCTGGGAAAGAAAGTTATTATGGCAACATCTTTGAAAAGAAGTACCCTTGTTCATTTGTTTTTTTTACCATGTTTTAAGCTATCTTTGGATTTGAGGGAATGAGATGTATAATGGATAAAGATGAAGTGAAATAGCTTTAAGGTTTATTGTTTGGATTGAAAAATAATAAAAAAAACGGAATGAAAAGTGATGAAGTTTATTCTGTCTGATTATTTAATTTTTGAACCTTGTTTCCTTATTTTTTTTTTTTTTATCAGCTAACCTTACTCCTTAGGTCCTTATACTCTAAATTGGGGTATGTGATAGAAGGATTCTTTATTTTATTAATTAGTTATACATTTATCATTTCATCACTCTAAATTAAGGCATCTCACATGAATGCTTTCAAGAAATTCTTTTATGGTGATATCCAAGAGGAATTTCCTATTTCCAATAGGTGATTGTAATAGGGGTAAGGTAAGATTTGCGGAAGACATTTTCTTGCTCGCGTTGCTTTTCAAATAAGGGTAATGATATCACTTGGTAAACCAAATTGATGTTGTCATGATTAGTTGGAAAAGAAAGTTATTAGGGCGATAGCTTCGAATAGAAGTACGCACATGTTTTGTTTACCTTATTATTTTTCTAATATGTTTAAGTTTCTTACTCTTAAATTGTTGAATATTAATAATTTAGTGCTGCTCCTCGTTCCAATATCTTCAAACACCATGGTGTATTGGGTTGTTAGTTTTTTTCCTGCTTATTACTGGCTATCCTAGTGGTTAATTGGTTTACAGAGAGAGCTTTGGTGGTGGCCATTTACAAAAATACTCCAAGGCTTAATTAAGTGACTGAATTAATGTTTATGTAAGGTAAAAATCACTATCAGAGTGAGAATAAACCTTGAGAGGTTGAATTCAAGACATATCTAGAACAAATTGCGTCTCATTAGCTATGCTGCTATAAATTAATGTGCTATAATATTTTCACTCATTTTCAGAATGATCTTCGAGTAATCATCTACTCGAAACACAACCAATATTCAAGATGGATTGGGAGAGGGGAATCAGTGGGCTCATCTGGCACACAGACATGGTCATTATTCATATGATATTCGTGGGGAAATGAATATATATATATATATATATATATATTAATATAGTATTAGTATAAAATTGTCTCATCTAAAGTAATAATAAATTTTTGTTGGAGATTTTGAATACATATAAGATGATGAGTATTTTTTTTAATATGATTTATTTTATATTAGAAATCTATAATTCGAAATCTTGTATCACTTGATTGAAAAATAAATATGTATTTGAGGAGTGGGTTTAAGGTTTTTTCTGAGCCAATTGTCATGTATGTAGTAGTAGCCATTTTGTATAATTATGCTACTCATCTTCTTATCTTAATTATATATGAACGTGTTTTCGTTGGTAGTTGGGTGGGGCACTCCTTGTACTTTTATAGCTAGCTATGTACTATCTTACTATAATTAGATTATTTATTTTGCAGTTAAAAAATGTTGGAATTTTTCAAATGTTGGAGACTATATCCTAGATGGAAAGAAATCTCTTTACGTGATTTACGATTGCATGGTGAAATGCATGGGAATTTAGGATGATTTAGGCAGGAATTTAATATTGTAGAACTTAATTATTTGTATATATATATATCATAATAAAAAATAGATTAAAATGTAATTTTCTTTTTCCTATTTTTCTAAATACTCAATTTTAATTTTTTTATTTTTAAATAAGATATTTTGTCTTTTACTTTTAAAAAATTACAATCTTAGTTTACCTATTTGTTAATTGATACATTTTATCTCTCACGTTCAAAAACTCTGCAATTTTAATCTTTTTGATCAATATCAAATTTGTTGTTGATTGTATACTTTTTAATAAATTAAGCTTGCTAACAATTAAATAATTTTAAAAAAACATTCATAATATGGAAAGTAAATAAACATGTGTCAATTAACGTTTATATAAACATAGATTAACGTTTAAAGTTAGTCACAAAGATTAAAATATGATTTTTTTAAAAGTGATGAATGAATTGTCTTAATTAAAAAAATTTGAGCATAAAATCACAAGCATTTTAAAAGTTGAAGATGAAGTTTCTAACTTTTTATATTTTCTTTTACTTTTATTCTCTATATATTTATTCATTTTACTTGTTAACTTTTTCAAAATAAATCATAATTTTATTATTTTTTATCATTTTATATTTTTTAACTACTTCAACAATTAGTTTTATCAAACACTTCTAATTTAATAAATTAGCTAACATTTTAACTTCCAGCTAACTTTTCATATAGTTTTTTCAAACATAAACAAAATATTTAGCTTGAATTTGTATTAAAATATATTCACGTTTGTTGACAACACGATAGTTTGCTGAAATTTTTCCTTCAGAAAAATAGTCTGCTGAAATTGCACCTATGGTTTTGGTACATGCAATTGTTCTTTGCAATAAAAAATGTACTTCACATATCAAAAGACCAAAAGAATTGCAATAATTAAGGCTATTGCTTCCGGCACTTTTTGAAAATATTTTTTAACCTTTTGGAGTGGTTATTTCATAAGCCAAAAAGAAAATCCATTTTGAAATGTAATTCTTTTGGAAAGAAAAAAGGAGGGACTTGAATCCTGCATCTCCCTCCTGCACCTCTTACTATTCCGTAAATATATAATAATATCCTTAATAAAATTTTCACCACCCATCTCCCAACCCGAACACCTCTCTTCTCCCTTCTCTCAACCTGCAACAACACACCATCGTGACAACATCCCTTCTTCGATGGCACACCCACGACAACAACACTCATCCCTCCTGCGACAACTCCTCCTCCCCCCGACCCCCTCATTCTTGCGCTCCCTCATCCTCTTTCCTCCCTTCGTGAAGGTAAGTGGCTTCTTCACCCTTTTCTTTTCTTCCTCCTCCTTCTTCCTTTATCAAATTTAATTAACTATAAAACAACTTTCAGAATGATCTTTCCATAAGAAAAAATGCTTCTAGAATGACCTTTTCATAAGCAAAAAATGCTTCCATAATGGCTATTTGGAAAGCATTTTCGCTTACGAAAAGATCATTCTAGAAGCAGTTCTTGAAATCCGGAGCAACCTTTTTGAAAGTGTATTTTGTATATTCCAGAAAGGGGTTTCCAAAAATCATTATTGTGCTTACGAAAAGTCCATTCCATATGCAATAACTACCATCCGAAGTAACCTTTCGAAAAGTGTATTTTGTATCTTTTGGAAAAGGTGTTCTGTAAAGCACTATTTTAGCTTATGGAAGAACCATCTAGAAGCAAAAATTGCAATCTAGAAATGCATTTTGTACCTTCTAGGATGGTCATTCTGGAAGCACTATTTTTGTTTATGAAAAAAATGTTCCGTAAGATTTTTTCTTCCAAAAGGGTCATTCCCTAAGAGTATTTATATCGTTACAGAAACTTATTCTAAAAACAAATGCAAAATTCAAAATAGGAACGCCAACTCCAGGAAGAAAAGTTGAGTTGAGTCGAGAAGAAGAGTTGAATTAGAGAAGAGAAGAAGAGGAAAGAGGAGGGTCTGGACTTGCTTGACTGTGGGAGAAAGAAGAGGAAGAAGGGAAGCAAAGAGAAGAAGATATAAGGGGTAGGTTTGGGTTTATAAAATATTAGAAGGTGCAAGATGCAATTAGGGAGGTACAGAATTTAATTTCCAAAAAAGGAAGGAAAAGAAGCAATAATTCGGCAATAGACCAAATCAAAGAAAGAGCCCAAACCAAGTCAACATGAATTGTCCCTTGAATGGACTGACGGCTAAATTGCAAATTGTAATTTTGGTATTTCTTTAATTTTTTATGTGTGACTTTTTGTGATTTTAATCATTGTATTTTTAAAAAAATTATATTTTTGTTTCATTCTATAAATTTTCATAAGTTTATTTCTTTTATTAAAATATTTTATGATAGTACCTTAAAGAATTTATTAGATATAAGGTTAAATTAAGTCAAAATAAAAGCTATAAAACATACGCAAAATTAAAAATTAGACTAAAATTATATTTTATTAAAATTGAGAACTAAAATCATGCTTATTAAAAAAAAATCAAAATCACGTATCAGGATTTGAAAGATAGCTAAAATTGTAATTTAACCTAAACTAGAATACCTTCTTACTTCCTCGCCTACGGGTCTAAATGTCCAATTTTGGTGTTCAATGGAAAGGTATCTATTAGGCAAAAGGTAACGTGCTAGATATAAACATGTACGGATATACCGAGACATGCCGCTAATATACTGCTAATTTATCGCGGTTTTGATGAAGAACTTGCTAATTGCAAATCAATTATAAACAACATAGAAAAATCAAAAGGATAAAACTGAGAGACCAATCATACATCTTACCTTCATGTCCGTGATAATCTGAAATCCTAGTCATCACAAAATCCCAGAATCACATTGAAGCCTCATAGGCATGCAAGATTCATCAATCACAATTTGGAGCTAGAATTCTCAATATCCTCATAAAACAACTTCCTGAGAGCATCTACATGCGATTCCAGCAAACAAACAGCTACAATGAAGCCATCACCACTTGCATTGTCCAAAAGAAAAGCCTTGCCATTAGAATTAATGTTCCCGGGAATCAAAGAAACCGGTTTCCCCCACCCAAAATCCGTCTCAAAATACTTAAAATTCGTCCAACCAACCATATACAAATCTCCCTTAAACTTCCCTTTCCCATCACCAGAAGCATAAAACATGTCCCTGAACGAATCAAAGTCCTCCACACTTGCTATGAAATCAAGCGCAGACCTCACATACTCATCACTCATCTTCTCAATCGCTTCCCTCACTTTCCCCACAGCATAGCCCAGAGGCTTGTGCATGATTTCATCAAAGGAACAAGTTGGTGTCACCGTGGGAAACGTTGCATTCCCAAAATAAGCCGTGGGGAGAGAAGGCCTTAAACGGTTTCTACAGTTAACCAAAGTGGTAAACCTCGTTGGTTGACCCAAATCACCACCCGCGTAACGCACCTTGCAAACACACCTCCACAAGTGACCACTTATAACCTCAAAGCTAGTATAAGGCCGTACGGAACCATTACCATTATTAATACCATACCCACTTCCAAAGTCACTAGCTTTCTTCCTCAGTTTCTCAACTTGACCCTTTGTGAGATCCAATATGGTCGAAACAAGTTGTTCTTTCATCTGGGTATGTTGTTGTGTCAAAAGGGGAGGTGGGAAAAACTCAGGGTGTTCAAAACGTGGTGGTTTATTGAGTTTAAATGAATCTAACTGAGTTCGATCAAGAAAAGGAATCAAGCTGGAATCTAAGCTCTCTCCTCTAGCAAGCTTGGCCCACGAGTTAACGAAGCTGGTGACCGAAGTGCCATCGACGACAGCGCGACAGAGGCTGACACCGAGCGTGATGAAACCGTTGGGGAACCTCGTGATCTGCGCCACCAACAAGGGGACATCCTCAATCGGGACATCGTAGTTGATTTTGGGGACAGCGTGGACGGGAGCGAAATCGCGAAAATAATTGAAAGTGAATTGAGTTGAGCATGTGGCTTCTATGAGGAGTGCTCCTCGGGCGTTGCAGAGGAGCTGGAAGCGGCCGCCGTGGATGCGGCGGAGGCGGCCGGCGAAGGGGTAGTAGTGAGTGAGTGCTTTACTGAGGGAGAGAGAGAGAGAGTGGAAGATGGTGGTGTTGGTGTTGGTGTTGGTGTAGAGGTAGAGCTGAGTTCCGTGGTTTGGGAGCTTGATTTGGTCGCAGAGGGAGACTGAGAGGGTTGAAGATGGCGTGGGCTCGGAGGGGACCACCAGCTGGGAACGGTGGATGCTTACCATTTTCAATTTGCTTCTTCTTTTGGGTGCCTCTGTCTCTGATAAGCTACACTGATTTCACCCACACATGTTATTTACTTGCTTCAATATGGTTTCTTTGTGAGTTGAGATTTGAGAAAAATAAAATACTATTTTTTAGATAAGTTAACTTATAAAGTTATACCCCAATACTGTTAAGTAATACGGAAAGCTGCTTGTGATTCCATTTTATTCCCCTTTTTATAAAATAAATCAATCGAAACTTAAAAAATTATGTTATTTAATTTGATTTATTTTTATTTAAAATAAAATTCAAATCAAATCAATTATTTATTGTTTGTTTTAACTTTGTTTTGTAACTTTTAGTAAAATATTATTTTATTAAATTATTTTTAACTTTTAAATTAAATTATATTAAAAAATTATTAATAACAAAATATAAAATTTATTATTAATATGTTAAAATTTTTATAATAAAAGTTTGTTAAATTTTTATCAATTTTAAATCAAACATATATTAAAAAGCTTTATGAGAAAAATTTATATAAATTCTTATATTTAACACTATAAAATATCTAATATACATATAAAATACATAAAATATATATGGTTCAATATTCAACTTTTTTAGCGGTTTCAATTTTTATTTTGAATTGATTTATATTTGAATTTCCTTACAACTACAACACTATGTGTTCCAGTATCTCTCACAGATGAAAAAAAGGAAGCAGAACATAAATATAAAAAATCTCACCATCCACGATATAGATTAGCTAGGGTATTGTTGCGATAATTTAATTATTCCTTTTGAATATAAGTTTTAAATATCTAATATTCCAAAAGAGATTTTTAAGGGTCTTAAAATTGTGATTTAATGTTTGAACATCTAAAAAATTTGTTATTTTTAATTTTTTTATTCAATTATTAAATTGCATGTTATTTTTTTTTAATAAATTATCTTAATTTCAAGCGGATGCATGTTCGTGACATGCGTGGCGAAGTAAAAGCCTTGGAATAGTTGGTATGCTGGAAGATAAAAAAGGTATAGTTTCGTAAGATGATCGACCACGTCACTTGTATTACCAATAATGGAATGGAAAGTCGTGGGGCTTGTGTGCTCCATCACAGAGTGTGTTTTCAGCGGGAATAAATAGTAAAATTCGTTTTTGGTGGAGTTATTCTTAAAATTTAAAAATAAAAATTTAGTTTTTAAATGTTTAAAATGTTTGATAAATTAGTTTTATTATTAAATTTATGAGATTATTTTGTTATTAAATTATAATATAAATAATTATTTTGACATTAAATTATAAAATTTAGAGATTAATTTATTATTAAATTATTTGTAAAATTAATTTATCACTATTTTTTCACATTAAAAATTTTTAAATTTAAATTTTTATTAATTTATCAGCATTTCACATTTTAGAAGAATTTGGACAAACAGCACACTTCCTAAGTGCAATGGAGGTGGTTACCCTAGGCCATAGTCCTTCATGATCACCCATAGACCCTGTCCAGGTAAGTATATTGCTCAATCCCATAAACATTTGTGTTATAACTTATGCTTCTTACTACTTCGCCTAAATTTGCCAATTTGTGACTTTTCACTGCTATCTATGCAACTGGAAGCACTTACATATCGAGAAAATATCTCAGTCCTTCTAACATCTAATAACAGCATTGAACCAATGGAGCACAAATGTCAATCCTTCTTGGCCCAAATGGCTTGTTATGAGCTGCCACATAATGATAGTTCATATATCAGCAGAACTTAAATATTTGAGAAAAAATATACTGTACTTTGTTCTGAAATATGTAATTAGTTAATTCAACAATGACTACTAATTTGTTGAGAAACAAGTATAAGTTATGAATTGTGAAATGAAAATATAAATTGAAAAATCCATATGTTGTTATTATAATATTGTGTCTTCCTCTTTCCTTCGGGGTTTTTCCCTCAAACCAATAAACCAAACAAAATGAGAATGGTTTAACCAAGTAAGCTAAGTCACTACTCACTAGTGACTCAATTGTTGTCCATTGGTTATTCGCAAAACCAGTAAATGTCTCTAACAAAATTGTCGTATTTATACATAACTTTGAATGTATGTCTGTTTTTGTTATGGTTGGTATGATGTGTAGTGTTGAGGCCTTTAAGTGTCTCAAAAAACTTTTATTTTTAATAATTTTATTCAATTTTTGAAATTAGCTTTGCGACCATAATATTTTCATTTTTTAATTTGTTAAACTGAAATCGTTTAAAAATGTACCGTATAATTTTGGTCAATAAATATACCAAAAAAATATTCATGTTTTTTTATAGGAATATTCGATGAAGACATATTTTATGTCAAAATGCTCGAAATTAAGATAATTTATTTAAAAAATAAAAACTATCATGCAATTCAATAATTGAATTAAAAAATTAGAAAACAAGAAATTTTTTGGGTGTTCAAAGATTAAATTACAATTTTGAGAAACTTAGAGGTCTTTTTTGGAAATTTTTTTTGACGAACTTGCCAACTGCTTCTCCTCTCAAATTTGAGCGCGTGATCACCGGTTTCGCCTCAATTGGACTTCCCAGTCAAAAGTTATGACCTTCAAAAGTTTATATTCACACCGCGCCACCTGTGTCTATTGTATGCCACGTGTCGCCATCTGCTGAAACACGGCGTGTTGTAACACGATCCATTTGGGCGTGTTGTAACACGACCCATTTGGGCGTGTTGTAACATGTCCCATGCAAGCGTGATTGCCCCATTTCTGTAAATAAGTTTCAAACAATTATAAATTGGTAAATAATTAGAAAAAATTAAAATATTATTTAAATTCTTTTGCCTATACTTTGCACTTGTGAGAAATTATAAAATTGATCTAACAATAAAAAAAAATTATGAATTTAAACCTTTTAACTAATAAAAAATTAATAATTAATATTTTATAGATTAAAAAAAACTTATACTTGTAAGTTATAAAATAGTAAAACGATCAGAAAAAAATGGTGATAGGATGGGTCACATGTTACTGTGAGAACTTGTGTCACCATTTCTTGTGCATGTTTGAATTTATGGTGTATTTTTTTCTTAAATGTTAACAGTAAAAGCTGCTATGTAATCAATCCTCATGTATTTTCAAATTTTACTAGTTTTTTTTAAGGATATATTTTACTAGTTTATATAAGACGACTCAGATCCTAATTTAAATGCATGCTTTATGTTTAAATAAGGTCGTGTTTGGAAGAGAGTTATATCGACAATAACCAATGTTAACTTCAATGATAAAGAAAGTTATTTCTCCGTTTACTGTGCAAACTTTTGTTTGGGGGCTTTCAAACAAGCAACTGAATCCCAAATTGGATATATTTGTAAACATATTCTTAAACCTTCTCATCATAAATTCAAAATAACCTTAGTTGGTAGGACTCAAAAGTACTTTCTTAAAACAACGATTTTTTTCTTCAATTTGGGCATTGAAATTTGGAATTCAGCATTAGAATTCACAAAAATATTTTTCCAACTTATATCTAAACATAACCTAAATTGTGTTTAGTTTTGAGTCTCTTACTTATTTAAATATTAAAATTCTCATCTTAAATTTAATTTACTAATTAATTAACAAAAATATAATAAAGAAGTAACAATGTGCCATTGATTTATATAAATTAATAAAAAATAAAAAAATATCATAATAAAAATAAAAGCATTAAAATTTATTTCTTATTTTTTAAGATTATTACATAACTCGTGAATCGATTAGTATGAATTTTTTATTTTTATTTTTTTTGCTATAGGGGAAAAACTACAAAGAAACTTAGCTAAAACTATCCTTCAACATAAGGGTTTGCACATCATTATTCCAGTTTTTTTCAACTCACCCAATGCAAAAATGTTCCTGATCACCTGTTTGATCTCTCAGCATTCATTTTGGAAGATGTGATTAATTATTACGCCATCTCCAAATCCACATAAAACCGATGCAAAAAGCAAGTCGCTACTATTGGAGGATTGGTGCTTGATCCATACATGAGGACTAGAAGCCAGGAAAGTAGGTTTGGAGACAAAACCTAGCATGAGGGCGTTAACAAAGACAGTGGAGGATATCCTCAAAACTATGGGAGCAGATGATACATGCAGCCTCTTAAATCTGAGATTTTTTAATGGTAAAGTGTCATGCAAACTGAACAAAATCGATTAACAAATTTTCTCAAGAATGCGAGGCTTCCAAACCTATTTAAAGGAAGGGCACTTGTTTGTTGTGTGGGAAGTTTTGAGCATCCAAAGGTAAGCTGAGGAAAGCCACTAAATATCATTTGCAAATTTACTTTATGAAGACGAATAAGATGGTATATAAATTGTTCCAATTTAATCAATGATTTTGAGTTTTAAGTATTAAGTTTTGACATGAATATTAAACACTTAAAGAAAATTTTTTGTTGCACATAATAGTCCTAATGGCTTAAGTTACCCTAACTCTCAAAGATAATAAATGTGGTCTCTGAAAAATTCAATAATAAATTACATCGTTATTACTTTTCTTAATTATTGAATGAAATTTTAGGGGTAATAAGCTTATTTTAAAGAATTTACAAATGATAAGAATTAAATAAAAACAACTAAAACTAAAAGGGAAAAAATGCACATAAACTAAAATACAAAAACTAAAAGTACGATTATATTTTTTTCTCTCAGTTAATTTTCTTATGTTATACTTTTTATGTTACCTTGTCGTCCTTTATATTTCTTCTTCAAATATCATTACAAACAGTATTATTAAAATATTAATTTAAATAATAGCAAGCAAAAAAAAAATTAATCCTTTTTATAATATTATTAAAAATATTAATTTAAATAATAGCACATTCCGCATCATCAATTCGACTCATGGGAATGTGCTTATTTTTCACCAACATGGTTAGAACATCTATGAATTCTGTGTAATGCTTTGCAACCATGAACTGCAAAACCAAGCAAAGTGTGTGATAAAAATGATAATATTAAACGTGTACTCATTGGATATACATCAATTCAGGCTATATCATGTACTTTTGGCCTAAACTAACCATGTCAATGCCAGCAGAAACTCCTGCTTCAATTGAATAAGTGATATTTGCACGAGGTGGAGAGGTGATCCTATCAAGACCCTCAAAATCTGAAATGACAAAGCCCTGATGTGATCCAAGAAAAGGTAATATTTAAAAATGTGCACATATAATGATAAACAGGTTTCAATGCTAAATTCAACAAACAAATCATTTTACCTTGAAATGGAGAGTATTCTTGAGGTAGCCAGCAATAAGATCATGGTGAGCATGCATTTTAACTCCATTCAAACTGGAGTAAGAGGCCATAATGGTTGCCACACCCTTGCTGATCGAGCTGAAGTAGCCTGGCATGTGAATTTTCATCAATCCATCTCTATCTATAACAGTGTTGTGCTCATCAATCCCATTGGTTGTTCCACCATCACCCACGTAGTGCTTAGCACAACCTATAACTTTTTCTCTGTCCAGCAAGACATGAGTATTTCAGAAACTAAATACTAACTACAAAATCAACATAACACATAGGAATTTTATCCTGTTCTGAAGCATAATAACTTTATTTCTGAAGGTTAAAGTTAGATGTTAGAATTAGAACAAGTATTAGGACATGGAGAAGATTTGTGAAAGCTTATTTATATATTCATCCCAGACCATTCAGGTGCAAGCCACTTCAAGCAAAACCAATGACTAAAAGAATAACTCTTGTTCTATGGACCGTTTAACAATTCTATAGAATTAAGAGCAAGAATATCAACTACCAAGGTTCGAAACTAATTGATACTGGAACAATCAAATCAAAATAAAGTTATTCACTTTTCAAAATTCTTACATTCCAGCAATAAAAGGGATACCCTTTGGTGAATCATTAGGGATGTCCCCTTTCAATCCTGGTATGATTTCAGTCATAGCTTGAACTAGTTCAGGATCTTCACTGTAGCTTCATAACACCGACCCCGTCTTGGATCTCTACAGACCTACAAAGATTATTAGCCTACGCTAAAAGATCTCTATAAGTTAAGAGCAAAAAAGTTGGTCGTAATTACTTACTGCTATACAAGGTGAATATACATATTGAATTCCTGTTGCTCTAACTTCAAGGGCAGTTGCAGCTCCAATTCTCTTAACTAGTTCAGGGTCCCTAACCAGCAAAATGAAAATATCCAATATTACCTTTTGTAACAGTAAATGTATTGAGAATAGCAATAGGATAATTTGTGCGAAGGGAAACCAGATAAAGCATATATTCAGTTTAGGACAATAACATACTAGAGTAACGCATTTTTTGGGTACAAACCAGATAAAATAATTATATTCAGTTTCCTGACTAGGATGTGCAAGTCTGATACAAACCTATGCATGCCTGAGTTGCTTTAGAATCTGTGGTAATTAATGCCTGAATTGGTTCATGATCATGGTTCAAACTTCAAATTATAGGTCTACATAATATAATTTTTAAAAACAAATGGCTAAGACATATGGAATGCTGCTAAAGTCAATGGACTTTTATTTTTTCACACTCACTTTCTTTTACGACAAATGCTAACCAGTGCCCTTGGAATATTGGTTAAGGAACTAAAAGCAGAAAAAAATTACTGAGATGTGCAAAATTACGCTGTCCATAACATTTTTTATGCTCCTATGTTCTCTACAATATATATTTTCTCCTTTTAATTTATTAACCAATGTCACACTGGTTAGCAAAACCATTCTTTCATATTCATTTTGCATCCCTTCTCTTTTACTATATCTGTCCTTTTTTTATCATTTCTCACTTTTTCTCTCTTTAACATTTTTCTTCTCTTCCTATCGCTATCTTCCTTTTCAGCCATCTCATCTCACACCCCTTATGACACAAAACATTATTGATATCAAATTATCAATATACCCGGTAGCTCCAAGGCCAATATTGTGAGGGAAAATAGTAGCGTTGTGAACCCTGTTGTGTCCATGAACGGCATCAATCCCATAAAACATTGGAATTCCGAGCCGGGTTGATAAAGCACCCTTCTGAAATTCATTCACCATATCAATCCAGGTTTCAGCAGAAGCCTGTGTAGCCGGAATACTCCCTCCCACACTCAATACACTCCCTACTCAGAAGACAAAATAATTTCCATTATTAGCCAATTGAGTGAACATAACCACAAACAAAGAAAATGGTCCGGTGATTACCAATAAAATACTTCTTAAGCAAATCAGCAGGCACATACTTGCTCTCAACCTGCAACATTTGGCCAATTTTCTCCTCAAGAGTCATCCTCCTAACAAGATCCTCAACCCGAGTATCAATTGACAGTTTAGGGTTCTTGTACTTCATGTATTTTGCATCCGACAAGCCTGACCAGTTAACTAGTAGGCATAGCCCCACCAACAAGATGGAGATTTTAGCTATTCCCTCCAGATCCATTGAAGGGACTGAGACAAATTCAACAGAATATGTAAAAGTCAATGTCCATAAAAACTTAAGTCCACTTTACACATAACTCAGATGCACCAAATGAACCCTTCAATAATGAAGAACACACAACCCAAATCTCTAGCACAGAAACTAATTGGTACACAGTACACTACACACTCTTCATTAAGGCTAACAGAAAGCCAGCAATTCATTACTTTGAGACTCAGTCACAGTGGCTTATAGAACGCGCATTCAAACACATTTTAAAAAATAAAATATCCTATGGCTAAACTTGTTTAAGTTGTATCATACCTTGGGTTAGAAAGGGAAGTTTGCCTCAGATGTCATAGCAGAAAATGAAATATCACCCATCACTGTTAATGGCCTGGATCACACATATCTAGGGGTGTTCATCAACCGATCTAAACCGATGTAAACTGCAGTGACCGAACCGAAAAATTGATAACCGAAATAATCGAAAATCGAAAAATCGTAAAAAAACCGAAAATTTTCACCGGATTGGATCAGTTTTCGGATTGGCTGGTAAAAACCGATCCAATCCAAACCGATCTAATTACCTACTTAGGCTTTTTAGTTTTACATTTAAGTTATGAGTTCAATTTGAAAATTAGAAAATTGTTTTTGTTTTTGTTCAATGAACATGTTTGAAATAAAGTTTCATTACTCTTTATTTTGTCCAATAAACGTGTTTGTCTAATGAAAATTAGAAAATGTTATTTGCTTTTGTCCAATGAATGTGTTTGTTTATGCTAGATACTCCTTATTTTGATAAAAAAATAAGTCTCTAAGTTTTATTTTTAGACATTTTAAAAAACCGAAAACCGATCCAATTCAAACCGAAAAAAATTAGATTGGATTGGATTGGATCAGATTTGAAAAAAAAATCAAACCGAATGAATGATCAAATGATCAAACCGAAGGAATTGGATCAGATGATTTTTTACTTCAAAACCGATCCAATCCAAACCGCGAACACCCCTACACATATCCTTTACTAGAAGCAATTCTATTAAAGTTAGATTAGACTAATCACAATTCAAGATTCAAAATCAAGTTTAAATTAAAACAATCTCACATTAATATCCATGTGCTTGCTGGTACGACATTTATTATTAAAGTATGAAATGATGAGTAAGATGAACTTAAGAATAGAATATAAAAAAATAAAATTGGTGTGTGTTTGGATCTACTATAGTCTATAGATTTTTTTTGAAGGGAACTATATTCTATACATAAGTCATAATCATGTTAACATATCAAGTAACCTAAATTTAGATAAATGTTTATATGTTTAATTTTATGTTAAAAATTTGATCATCCGTTTAAAATTGATTTTTGGATAAAACAGTTTTAAGTAATTTAGATAAAAAAAATTATAATAAGTTTTATAACTAACTTATTTTTCAAAATAAAATATTGAAGTATCTATAAAATCACTTTAAAACTACTTTTAACCAAAATTTATTATTATAAAATCAATTTTATTCAAAAATCAATTTTAACAAATTTTATTCTAATATCAACCTTCACAAGCATAGGAAAGTTATTTGAGACAAAGTTATTTGAGACAATCGTGAGCTTTTGCAGCGGCAATGGAAGGTCTCCATCTGCTGACATTTTGGCTAAGTGATGCGTTAGCTATCAGGATTCAGATAGGGAGTGGGAGCAGCCTCCTCATGCTGTGTTTCAGAAGCTTTGCTTCGTGATTCTATTTTTGTTGTCTAGCAGCTCTGAAAGATATTTTAGAAATAAGATAAAATTAGTTTAATTTTTTTATATAAAAAATTAGTTAGTTGAAATTTTTTTTATATTTGAGACAAAGAAAAATATTTTATTTTCTTATATTTGAAACATACGAAATATATTAATTAAGAAATTAAAAATATATTTTTAATTAGAGAATGACAACACTTTCTTCTCATAATTTCTAATACAATTTTTAATTTTTTTTATATTTTAATTTTTTAACCAATATCTTGAAAACCTTAATTATCAATCAACAAGTCATTGATTTAAGTGATATTCAATTTGATTTTTTTAAAGTAAGATCTCAAATTTTTTAAAAAAATATTGAGAAAAGATATCATATTAATAAAATTTTCAACAAAAATTAATTATTAAAAAAACTAATTGATATTCCGTAACAATTTTACAGATAAAAAAAACTTTGATCATCAAAACGACAAAACCACTCTTTTTTCATAGGGAATAAGATTTAATTTAAAATCTTATACATACTTTCTAAATTTCTCTATCAATAAACTAACTTTAGTGGATTAGGAAAGTGTACTAAGTGGACCCTAATAGGTTAGGAAAGTATTACTATTGTTGTATATTTTATATAGGTAAAACTATATTTATATGAAAGATTGATAAATTATTTTCTTGTTATGCAAAATATCAAATAACTTTTTAGTGTAATTACTTGAGGAAATTCGCATTTGGATATATTTTTTTCTTTTAGCTAGAGAAGTGATCGCATGAAAGAGTACAAATCAATATGTGATTGTTACCCAACCATGGAAGCTGAACTCGTGGCGTGGATTTGAGTCTACAATTCAAGCATGGTGGTTACAAAATTTTACCTTGGGCTTTGGAATTGTAGATAGTATGGTTAGGATGCTAATGCTAAGGATTTAATACTTTTAGTTGTAGTGTTGGAAGGATACTAAAGATTCAAATTACAGGAAAAGATGTGCCTTTGGAAGGATATTAAAGACTCAAATTACAGGAACAAGAAAGACACTCGTTTTTCTCTTTGAAATGAAACCACAAGAAAACCGCATCAAAGAAAGAAAGTGAAAGACACTTCGTATAAGGTTTCAAAAGAATTGAAAAAGCCAATTAAGAGAACATATCTACATCATCATAAATATAAAGAAAGAAAGAAAGTCCAAAAGGGGAAAAATCTTTTAAGGAAATAATTAAAGATCAAAGTGTCTGCATCAGGGATTCAGATAAATTCTTGAAACCCTCTTGATAGATAATGAGGATCAAAGAGAATGATGTTATTTAAGGATCCGAAGTGCTTTATAGTGTAATTATAATTATTGTTGAACCTTAAGAAATCTATCTATACAAGATTTGTCAAGACATGATAATAAGAAAAAAAAGTTTAAATATGATTTTCATTGATATATATTTTTAATTTATTATTTAAAAAATATTTTACTATCTCCAATATTCATTGGGAGTTTACTTCTTTGGATATTTACCATTAGTTGAAGTTTAAATAATGATACAAGCACTTTTGTTAATTAGTCACATCATTACAACTAATTATCGTTATTAAAAGCAAAAGTTTGAAAATGTCTAGTAGTAAAATAAAAATAAAAAAAATATTTTATAGGTAATAAATTTTAAAAAATAATATCATAGGTATGAAAAATATATTTAAGAAAAAAATAAGACAATGGAAACAATTTTTCCATAAAGAAAGAAAAAAGAAATCTCAAACATAAAAAATATGTTTGCAACCTCACACTCTTTTATTATTTTTATTTGTACATCAAATATATATAGAAGATGATAACTACTCAGAGTAAAAGCCCTTGGTTGGTTTGGTAGAAAGGCCAAACCCAAATGGGAAGAGAGAATCATAGTGAGGATCTCCAACATTCATTGGGAGTTGATCAACAGTTTTGAACCATGTCCTTGGAAGCTTTCCTGTGAAACCATAGTCACCAAATAAAACATCAGCAACACCTTGGCCTTCACTACCTGGAAGCCATGCAGCAACTAGTGCATCTATTAAACCAACATATGGTTCAATAACAACAGGACGGCCAGAAATAATGATAACCACACATTTTATTGCTCCACAGACATTTGTTATGGTCTCAGGACCATGGTCTGGGATTGTCAAGTTCATGTTATCACCATGCATTTCGGCATATGGATGCTCTCCTACTACAACTATAGCATAGGAAAATCCATGGGATTTAACAAATTCTGCATCAGGGTTGTCCTTGTAGACCACTGTGGTATCAGGATCAACAGCGTTTTTAACAGCAGTAAGAATTGTAGTCCCTGGCAATACGAAGGTTCACAAGAATAATAAGAAAATAAAGTTGCAATATACTACCTCTGGTCCTATTTATAAGAAACAAGTTGTAGTATAAAATATATAATTGATACTGATATTGAGATATAATTAGAAAAGAAAAAAAAATATATTTACCTTTGAGAAGATTGTTTCCACTAACTCCTTGCCATTCTATGGTCCAGCCACCACACTGATATCCTAAATTATCAGCATGGCTTCCAGCCACAAGTATTTTTGGCACCTTTTTAGGAAGTGGCAATAAAGGCTTCTCAGCAGATTCACCATTTTTCAGAAGGACCATTGATTTCCTTACAGCTTCCCTTGCCAATTGTCTATGTTTCTGTTAAGAATTTTGGGAAACATTGAAGAGTCACAGGGTAATCCCTATACCTAATTGTGAACTAAGGGAAGTTAAAGGAAATACTTAAGGAATTCAAAATACTGAAATTAGCTAACCTGGATCCCCAAATATCTGACCAAACTGTAATCAGCAAAAGGGGTCTCAAAAATACCCATCATGAACTTAACCCACAAAATTCTTCTTACCGCATCATCAATCCGACTCATAGGAATGAACTTGTTTTTCACCAACATTGTTAAATCTTCTATGAATTCTATGTAAAGCTTTGGATTCATGAACTGAAAAACCAAGCAAAGTGTGTAACAATATTAAATGTGTCCTTATTGTAACTATATATACATCAATTCAGGTACTTTTGGTTTAATTACCATGTCAATGCCAGCAGAAACTCCTGCTTCAATTGAATAAGTGAAGTTTGCATGAGGTGGTGAGGTGATCCTATCAATACCCTCAAAATCTGAAATAACAAAGCCCTGGTGTAATACAGGAAAAGGTAAGGGGTTATTTAAAATTGTGTCCATAGAATGATAAAGATTATATTCAACAAACAAATTATTTTACCTTGAAATGGAGAGTATTCTTGAGGTAGCCAGTAATAAGGTCCTGGTTAGCATGCATTTTTTCCCCATTCCAACTGGAGTAAGAGATCATAATGGATGCCACACCCTTGCTGATTGAGTTGAAGTAGCCTGGCATGTGAATTCTCATCAATCCATCTCTATCTATAACAGTGTTGTTCTCATCAATCCCATTGATTGTTCCACCATCACCCACATAGTGCTTAGCACAAGCAAGAACTTTTTCTCTGTCCCGCAACATGAGTATTTCAGAAACAAAATACTTACAGAACCAAAATCAATAGGATAACTTAAAATAGGAATTCTATAGCATGGCACAGCCAAACCTAAGCAGCATATTCATTTAGGTACAAAGTCTTTAATCCTTTGTTTTAGGGAAAAACTGTCTATATCCATTTTAACCCTTTGGCCTATTTCATCCTAGAGGCTTGTGTAAAAATAATGGATGAAACAAAAAATGAATAATAGGGGCAAAAAAGACAATCCAATTTACATATTCTTGTTCTGAAGCATAGCAACTTTGTTTCTAAAGGTTGACGTTCCATGTTAGAACAGGTACAGCATTAGGATGTGGAGAAGATTTGTGAAGCTACTCAAGAGCAAGGTTTCAAATTGTAGTCACAGTGGTGTTAGTTTTGTTCCAATTTTTATATTGTGCGGAAAATTGCAAATAAATGAAGCCAATGCGGCTGCAATTGCGATCGTGATGTGGTCATAAAGACTCCAAAAACCTTGACGTTACAACCGCAATCACGTTTACAAACTGTTATTTAAAACCTTGCCAAAAACCATTTAGGTGCAAGTCACTTCAAGCAAAACCAATGACTAAAAGAATAACACTTTTTTTTTCTTTGGACCGTTTAACAATTCAACAGAATTAAGAGCAGAATATCAACTACCAAGGTTTAAAACTAACTGATACTGAAACAATAATCTCAAAATTAAGGTATACTTACTTTCCAGTGATAAAAGGGACACCCTTTGGTAAATTGTCAGGGATGTCCCCTTGCAATCCTGGTATGATTTCAGTCATAGCTTGAACTAGTTTAGGATCTTCACTGTAGCTTTCGTAACAGCGACCCCATCTTGGATCTCTACATACCTAGAAAAAGTATAAGCCTGCGCTTAATGATCTGTATTAGTTGAGATCATATAAATTTGGTTGTAATTACTCACTGCAATACAAGGTGCAAAGGTATATTGAATTCCTGTTGCTCTAACTTCAAGAGCAGTTGCAGCTCCAATCCTCTTAACTAGTTCAGGGTCCCTAACCAGCAAAATAAGAACATCCATTATTATCTTTATAACATGAAATGTGTTGATTACGATAAGAATAGAATAATTTGTGCTAAGGAAAAATCCTGAATTACTTACATACCTAAACTTTCAATCAATTAAAAAATTTATGACAATACCATAGCAGAGGAAAGCAGGTTTTTGGGTATAAAGTACAAACCAGACAAAACAATTATATTCAGTTTCTACATTAGGCCGAATTAGGCCGTGCAAGTCCAATACAAACTTATGCATGTCCGAGTTACTTTACAATCTGTGATGACTAATGTCTGAATTGTTTCACATCATGGCTTAAATAACAGAATCAGGAATAGGTCTACATTTTGTTTTAATAAAAGCTAAGGCATATGAGTGCTTCTAATGTCAATGGGATTTTGATTTTTTTCACACTCACTTTCTCTAGTCCTATATTCATTTTACATCTCTTCTCTCTTTCTATTTTTATTCTTCCATTTTATTTTTCACATCTCTCAAATTTTCTCTTCCTTTCACCTATTTCACACCCCTTTAAGGGTGTGAGACAAACATGATTGACATCAATATACCTGGTGGCTCCAAGACCAATATTGTGAGGAAAAATAGTTGCTTTGTAAATAGTGTTGTGGCCATGAACAGCATCAATCCCATAAAACATTGGAATTCCAAGCCTGGTTGATACAGCACCCTTCTGAAATTCATTCACCATGTCAATCCAGGTTTCACCAGAAGCCTGTGGAGCTGGAACACTCCCTCCCTCACTCATTACACTCCCTACTCAAAAGACAAACAATTTTCATTTTCATTATTTACCAATTGAATGAATACACAATAGAAAAAGGGAGAAAGGAAAAAAAAAAAGTCTGGTGGTTACCAATAAAATGCTTCTTAACCAAATCAGCAGATGCATACTTTCGTTCAATTTGCAACATTTGGCCAATTTTCTCCTCAAGAGTCATCCTGCTAACAAGATCCTCAACGCGCGTGTCGATTGACTGTTTAGGGTCTTTGTATTTCATGTATTCTGCATCCAACAACCCTGTCCAGCTACCTAGTAGCCAAAGCCCCACCAACAAGATGGACATTTTAGCCATTTCCTTCACACCTCCACTAGGCACTGAAAAAACAAATTCAACACAATATGCAAATGTCAATGTCCATAATAACTTGGTCTATTTTGCACATAATTCAAATGCACCTCATTAACCCTTCAATAATGAAGAACACAATCTCAGCAATGCATTACTTTGAGACTCATATTCCGAAGCTTACAGAGAAACAATATAAAACTAATTATCTAAGCTGTATCATATTATTCATTATTCATGCCTTGAGTGTATGTGGAAAGGGAAGCTTGTCCAAGATGTCACTGCATAAAATGAAGCAACAACCATCACTGAAAATAGTGACATTTATTGTGAAAGCATGGAAAGAGGAATTGGTGGCACAAAGGTATATAAACCGGATCATTACTATTAGCGTATACATAAAGAAATCTTTCAATCAATCACACAACACATATTAGTAAGGTCACAAATTCGAAATAGAAAAAAATTGATTAAAGGAAGAGAATTTCACAAAATGTGATCAATCAGACAACACATATTAGTCATTAGCAAATAAAATATAAAAAAAAAACCAGAAAAAGAGGAGGCTGAATTTCAGCATTATTACCTTGAAGCAACCACTTTATCAAAGGCACTAGCTTGTGCCAGCAAACACTTGTATTATTAAAATAACACAAATATTAAATATAATAGGCCGGCCAACACAAAACATATTTATAGGGAAGTGTTACTGTTGTTGCGTGTTTTATAGGTAAACTATAATATACACGAAAGATAACAAAATTATTCTATGGTTATGCAAAAATACAATAATATTTTATCGTATTAAACGGTGAAAAGGAGACGACTTTCCTGTTACGGAATCGGTTAAAACTTATTAGGATGGAGAACTAACGTGGTCAACTCATGAATATAGTTTTGAAGTTTTTAAATATAATTTGTGCATGCATAAAGAATAGTACTTTTTGCGTAAGATATTATACAATTATACATTTCCACTCAGTGGCGGATCCACCTTAGCAGGTGAGTAATTGTCCCCACAAATTATTTTATTTGAATATATTTTATTATTTTTTAGCTACAAAATTTTAAAATATTTAGAACTTGATTCTGATTTTCCATTAAGCAAGATGTTAAGTTTAAGTATTGTGAATTGAAAAAATAAACTTGGTTGACAGAAAAAATTCCTAGAAACATGATGGATCAATTTTTTTTATAAAAATTAATCATTAGTAAAATCGATAAATATATCATCACAGTCAATGTCATGATAATTATTGATCAACTTAAAAATTTGACAACATGACTATTATTTTATTTTCATGCTCAGGTTAGCTGTGCTGGATCTAGCTCTCCACCTGATATTGTGCAAGCCAATAACTCGATATCTGATTGTAATTTTCATCTTTGATTTATTGAAGCTTGTTTGACAATGAAATTATTTTCCTTATTATTAGTATATTATTGATTGAAATCTATTGTGCAAATTTCTTAAAATTTTTTATGACTGCATTTCTTAAACTTTATGACTAAACTTTTTGAACATTAAATTTTTACTACATTTTAGAAAAACAAGTAAAAAAATTTTAGAGTTAATTGACCCACACAACTTATACCTGCAGAGGTGTTAGTCCGAAATATGACCAACTGTGTTTTGACAGCCCTAATATCACACTAAACTGTTTTTAAAAGCTCTAATTTCACAAACGGTAAATTTTTTCAATTTTGACCTTAAAATTACAATATATTTAAATCCTATAATTAGTTCCTTAAAGAATTTTGATCTCTCAATTAAAGTTGAGTTCAGATAGAAACCATTACAATTTACAATGCACAGATAAGATAGACCAATAAGTTATTTGAAGATATGCATGGAAAGATAATCATTTTATACAATTTTGTACACGGGAATCTTATGTAAAATAATTTGAATATGTGGAAAGATTATCAGGACATGTCAACGTAACTTCCATGACTTTTCTTAATATTGTTTACAGAACGCACGTTTGTTATCTATGCTTTTGAAAAATAAAAGAAAACAAAACAAAAGCAATTAGACTAATAATCATTGACATAGGTGATATTAAACTTGATTTTTTTAAATAATGTCTAGAATTTGAGTCTTATAAATCAAAAATAAAAATATAATTTGGAGGAAAAATTAACTTATAAGTTTTCATAAGATGAGTCATAAGACCTCGAGTCTAGGAAGAGGATTAGGCTAGAGTCTAGACCCATAATTGCATACTCTGTCTGATTTTTTGGTGGATAATTGCACATTTTGTCTAGAACATAAGCCCATCTTGGATTGTTGGCCTAGGAGTAAGCAAGATAGTTACAATCACGTGGAAGATAGAATAAATAAATAAATATTTGGTAAATTTCTTATTAATTATATAATATTTTAAAATTAAAATAAAATTTAAAATATAAATTTATATATGACATTATTAAATAATGATAAAATTATGTATTTTAAGAAGAAGAAAAATTCAACGCGATGTTCTTATAATTAAATTTGAAGATTTTATTTATTTATTTATTTTTGGTTTGATCTACTCTATTTAGGTTTGATGAGGGTAGAACTATCAAGGACGACAGCATTTTCCCCCTGTCAAGTTTTAATGCTGCCGTATTTTCAACATTCAAAATCGAATAATAATTTGAAGGATTTTATTAATTAAATAATAATAAATTAAAGAAATAAGACATTAGAAATTAAGTAAATTTATTCATAACAAAAATAAATTAAGAAAAATTGAAAAACAAATATATACTGATTATTAATTTGATATGCTATATAAAAAATTAAATTTGCAGATAAAAAATTATACCAATAACAAAAATAGTGAGATTTACTATCTTTTTCAAAAATGGTTAAATGAAAAAATGTGATATGCTTCAAGTTCAAATAGAAAAAAATTACGTGATGCATTGAGAGAAATTATTTTAAAAAATATTAAGTACTCAAATTTAATATATAAGACTTAAGTTAATTATAAAATTACAAAACTACTTATTTTGTATGAAAAGTTCTGTGTATTTTTTTTTTCGTAAAAAAAAAGGCACTGCATAAAAAGATACGATAACTAAAAAACTTACAACATTATGTCAAAAATGTTTACGAAAGAAAAATATGAGACCGTAGAGCGTAGACACTCTTTTCTAGTTTCTCCCACGCCTGTGGAAGAGTTGTTTATATTTGATATATAAGGCAATTGATTCCTTATTTAATAAATAAATAATTAATAATGATTTAATAAATAATTTAAAAATATCTACACCCAATTATAAAAAAAACATTTGACTTAAATTCTTTAGTCAAACAATTAATTCAAGCATACTCATCATAAAATATAATAAAAGGCTCTTTTCAAATTTCAACTATATACATAAATTAGCTAGTCAAGTAAGTTATTTGAAGATATGAAAAGTGGTTATCATTATGTAAATGGCAACCTAGCTTATGTAATTCGAATAAAGGAAAAACAATGAAGATTATCGCATCATGACATGTCAACCTTGTGTAATTAGAATACAGGGAAAGATTATCACGACATGTCAACCTTGTGTAACTTCCATGACTTCTCTAACATCTACGTTTGAATTCCAACTAAACTAAAAACAAAACTTTTGAATCCCGAATCTTATTAATAAACATTAAAAAAAATTCTAATAAAATGAACCCAGAGCGCTGCAACAAGGATTTTGGAGAGATGATAAATATTTATATAAGAAAAAGATTATGTATTGTCATTCAATTATAATTATGAAAAGTTTGTTGATATTTAGAACAATTATCTTAAAAATCATATAAACACTGTAATTGAATGATAGTATGAAATAATACATAGTTATTAAACTTTATTTTGTATATGAGTTTGTGTCTAAAGATTATGTTTGTTGATGCATTAATTAAATGCATGTTCGCTCCTTATCGATACATCACTCTCCTTAATATCTTCCTTGAGCCACACCTTTACAGTTGATTTTAGTAGTCAACATCATCTTTAGCGTAGAACATGTCTCATCATATGTGCAATAATGAGAAGAAGGAGGTTGACCTAGATTGTTGTCTCACTCTCTTCATTTTGATGGATCGTAGGAAGAAAGTTGGAACATTTTCTCTAAATAGAATCATAGACACAAATCATTAATTTTATATTAAATGTTTTTTAGAACTTGGCATTTGTTTGTTATAGTCTAATCCCTCAAACGCAAATACAATGCTTTCATCTCTAAGCATATAAGATGCAACTTTTAAATTTAATATTTATTTGCATGAAATCAATATAATTAAGATATTGATTCGTCTTATGACTAACAGTTAGCTTAAATAAGGGTCTTCAATAATATCTCTTTCTCTCTAGTCTTTCAATCTTTAATCTCCGTATCACCTATGTACCATTACGAACCACTTGAATGCACTATTACGCAGAATAGTCGTGACACCTCACTATTAATCTTGGTGTCTCATTCTCTCTAATCTCACAATGGGGGCTTTGTAGTTTCACGACCGTGAGAACTGACTAATGACATGTGGACCAGTGATGAAGACATTTAATTATTTTTCTAAAGCATGTAAAATTTATAGAATAATAGTAACTATTCAAATTATTGTTATATTTATAGCTTTGGCGTGGGAATCTGTTTGCGTGGAACTTTTACACAAGCTAGAACCTTGATCTTTACTGGTTTACTAGAACCGCGTGAGGCTGAAGCATGGGGATTGCTTGAAGCGCTCAAGTGGACGAATTCAATGAACCTTGCGAATGTGTAAATCAGTGGTGGATGGAATAAGGTATAATTCAATAGGTTCTCTAGATTTTCATTGTATTATATCAAAGTGTAGAGCTGTTCTTTTAACTACTGCAAACTTATTGGTTAGTTTTTCTAAGAGGCAAGTCAATCATGTGGCTCATTCTCTAGTTAGGGAAGCACATCCAAACTTTTTTATTATATTTAAAATTGTATTCGACCCCTTATTATGAATGAAATGTAGTAATTTGGTTCTTCTTAAAAAAAAAGGTTTTTCAAAATTTAAACTGTTAATTGGAATCTTTTATGTCACAAGATAAATTAAATAATTTTTCTTTGATATCTATCAATTTTTTTAAAAGATTCTTGATTTTGAATGTATTATATATTAATGATTTGCTAAGAAAAATACAAGAAGTATAATATTCAAATTATTTTGAGAGCATGATCACTTTTTCGCTTAGTTCTTGTCACCAAAAATCTCAGGCCGACTATCTAAAAAATAATAAAATGAAAACTTAAAAGAATGAAATGTGGAGTAATATGTACGGGTGGTGTGTAAATTTAAAGAATTTAGGATGCATTATAGGAATTTTAAAGTACCAAATCATATTAAAACACTAAAGCATATTAAACAAAAACCTAAAACTCAGAAGGGTAAAAGTTGAAATTGCAAAGAATTTTATTATAACTTTCTTGGTTTAGAGCATCTTTAGTGCAAGATATTGAGTAGGAATCTTTAATTTAAAATCTGATCTTCACTAGATCTCCCAATAAATGAGTTGAAAAGGTCTCCAACATGGAAGATGAATTCTTGTAGAAGATTCCTTAAGATCTGCACATTGTTCTAAAAAAATAAATTTTCTTCTTTTCTCTCTTCTTAAGATCTCAAAATAAGATCTACCATTAAAAAAAAGAATGAAAGAGATCTTGAGAGATTTTTAATCTTATGGGATAATATGAGATCTACCAAAAAATAGTATAAGATTCCAATTTGAGATCTATCATTAAAAATACTTAAGACTCGGATTTTTGTAACTTTGAGAGCCTGTTATGTATATTTGTTTCTAATATAATAGAAATTATAACTTAATTAAAATAAAGAGAAAATAAGAATCTGTAAGGAAAAAAAATTATTTGGGGACTATATACAGTGTTATATAGAGTCACAGACGTTTCAAAAAAATTCATATGAATATAAATTTAAAATTAATAAAACAATATGCTCTGTTAGCATAACTTTTACAAATTACAACCCCTATTTACTATATAAGATTTTAATTAGGAAAAAATAACTTTTTAATCCTTATATTTTCATTTTTAACTTTTATACTATGTAATTTAATCTCTGAACTTTATAAAAAACATTTTTATAAAAAATTTATGGAATAAAAATAAGATCCAACAAAAATATATATAAAAAAAAAACATATTTTATCCTTCTAATTATTAAACATATTGCTAGACACGGAGAACAGATTTGGATCCTCCTTTTGCTCATTAATAGAAGGGTGTCCTTTTATGAGAAAGAAAAACATGAATTTTATTGTGGAGACTCATAACATGTATATCGACTTAATTTCCTATTCACCCTGTCTATCAAAATACTTTTTCTATTAAATATTGTTGCGTATATTTTTTTTCTCTCGAAAGTGACTTAAATATTTATGCTACTCTTTCTAGCAGAAATTAATATGTACTATTTTTAATTTTTTCTAAACGTTAAAATTTGTTTTCCTTGTCATAATATATATATATATATAAACCTGTTTAATTTTTAATATTTTCTTCTTTCATTTTCTATTTTAAATTTTAGTTGAAGCTTAAAAAATCGTAGGTGATACTAAATATACACTAATTCTTTATATAAAAATTAATTTATGTACGTAGTTTAGTGTCCTTTCTTGTTAGTAAATAAAACAAAATTCATATTCATGCAGGAAGAACCTCAGACATAAAATATACTGCTATTATATTAAGACTTATTAGTTTTATATCCAAATTCATGAATAAAAAGCCAATAATTTACATCATGACAATAACGATGATATACTTCATAATAGTATAAGGCGATAGATAGATTTTATTCTCACATCGTTTTCTTTCTGGCATGCAAAATCTCCAAGAGCTTGTTATGTGAAAAATTACGAAAGAAAAATGTTTCCATACATACACCAAGAAAAGAAGAGTAAAGACAGGTTGATAAAAGTAGAAAACGAAAAATACTTTAAGTTCTACCAAGCTATTCAATTTGTTTAACTGTGTAGAACATCAAATAAAACTTAATGTGCCACTTTCATGTGGTCTATCTTAAAAGTGACTTGCGTTTTTTACTCACTTCACGCCATAACTTTGCGATATAGTTCTTTGTCACGTGGTGTAGCTTTTGCCACGCACTTAAAGAACAAGTTTTCGCAACCTAATGTTATATTCATATATACCAGTCAAGAAAGAAACACATAGAATTCAGTAAAATATTAATTTATCCATATCAAGCATGCATCTAAGTTGCTAACATTTGCCATAAAACAAATGTAATAGTATACTACATTATTTATATATATATATATATATATATATATATATATATATATATGTTGTAATCCAAGGAATCTGAATATCGCTCACAAACATAGAGCGTGAAGACAGTGAGATTCCGTGTACCCTATATACCCTTATGCAAAACTAAAATCAAATAAAATGAGTCCAACATATATATATATATATATATATGACATATGAAAGAAAATATTTTATATAAGAATGAGATGATTAAATCTGAATGTAATCATATATGAAATATTAAAATTTAATCATATAATTCAAATTTAATTATCTCCCTCTCATATAAGTTAACTTTCTTCATATATGATATCTCCTCATACATAAATATATACTACTAATACTTCTAACTATAACTAGCTTAGTTCCTACTCCTAGTAAACACGTCGGATCAATTGTTATTTGTTAACATAGAGTAATATGTATGAAGATAAATGTGTATGTATGTATGATGTTAATTTGATACCCGGATCTATATCTAATTAAGGCATACACAAACACACACACATATATATATATAGAGTACATCTCTATTTAAGATAAGCTTTTTATTTCTCTGGCTACGGTTAATGGGAGAAAAGCAGGGGCAATATTGAAACGATGGAGGGAATATCTAAATAAACTCACTTGTCTTGTTTGAGCAGCAGGATCGTACCAATAATTCCCCAAAGTGGATGTCAACCTTTTATGATATCATTCATCATATGAAAATGAGCTTCATTGATACAAAAGATGAACATGTGCTAGAAAGTCACGAAAAACTGGCTAGGGTTTCTTAGAATATATAGGTAGTAGTAGCTATGGTATAAGCATCTCTCAACATGATAAAGAAAAAGATGGCGGCGCCGTTGGGCGTTGGTGATGTATCAATCAACTAATAATATTGGATTACATATAATAAATTTGGTATTAGCTAGAAACTTATTGAACAAAACATGGAACATGGTGTGCTAATAGTTTTTATAGATTGAGATTCTCAGTGTTCTTAATTTGCGGCTGATTTTCAGAAGCCGTATAAATAATGACGTGATTATTTCTAATTTGGATTTGATCTCTCTCTTCTAGTTCAAATATGCGAGACGACTAAAAATAACAACATTTTCCAAATCAACTCTTAACGAAACTGGATTTATTAGACTCAAATTAACTTGACCAGATTTAGCTAGAACAAATCCCATTCTAGCTGATCTAATGTTCTGTGGCATAAATGCAAAGTATTGGTTTTTTTCTTTTGTTGTTGCAAGCTCCTTACAAATACATAAGATTAAATATTGAAAATACTTTAAATTTAAGTACTCCATCCTCATTCAAAGAGCAATAATAACAATAATAAATGAAAATAAACTGAATGTAATAATATCTGGATAAATTCTTTTTGACTAGGTAGAACATAAAAGGACATAGAAAGCAGCAATTTATCTATATTAGATCTGATAGATAGACACATATGTGATTTTGGATCGGAGGGGAAAAAAGGATTACCTTTGTCTTGTTGTGGTTGATTGCTTCTACAAGGAAAGCTAGGTGTCAGGAATGAAGCCTGGTCCGAGATCAGTCCCATCCCATGCATGAATTAAGTGATGATAATAATAACAGTATATGTATGAAGGTAAGTAAATCAAGAAGGAAAGGGAAATTGAAGAAGAAGATATATTATGATGTGATGATCTTGGATCAAACCTCATTCCAAACACCCCCTTTCCTTCTCAGATCATGACCAATCTCTCTCTCTCTCTCTCTTTGACAACAAGCAAAGTTAAAATTAAATGAATGAAACTGAGACAATGATTTCGGATCAAACTTCATTCCAAACACCCTCCTTTCCTTCTTCAATAACGATCGAGTGTGTTTTTCACAAGATGATTCAAATTCAACAAGTTAAAAAAGCAAATAGGCCTCACAAGAAATCTAACCTCCAAACACCTAGCTAATTAAGTGCTTGAAATATTTGTCTCACTAAAGAATAGGAATGAATATAAGAGAAGAAAGGTTATATATAAATACTAAATAAAGGAATGATATATATATATATATATATATATATATATTGAGAGATAGAACTTAATTAGGTTGCTTCTTCCAACCATGTTTTATATATATATATATATAGCTTTATGAGTGAGGCTCTTGAATTTCTAGCAGGCTCCATCTTGTGTGTGTGTCTACCTATCTAGCTTTCTCAAGGTTCAAGAAGCAACAAAGGCCTGTAAGCACTCAAGTTCCCAATCAGTACACCACAAAATAATAAATGGAAAAGAGGGGACAGACAAGGGGATGGAGTAGATGGAACAAGAGTGAGAGAAAAAAGAGGTAAATTAAAAAAGAAAGAAAGATGAAAGACAGGTCATTATAAGAATACAATAATGAAAAGGGTGGTGGGATTTTGGAGGGATAGAAGTTGTCTTGTTCTGAGGGCAGTAGCTTTATGACAAAGAGGGAGAGGGAGTGACTAGAGATTGCTTAGAGCTCAGACTTTTACAGTCTCTCTCTCTCTCTGTTGGAAAAGGAGAGAGGCAAGCACTGAAAATAACGAGGAGAGAGGACCAAAAGAAAAAGCATGGGAAGAAAGGGGACATGGGCCTCCACAAGGGATTATCAAATTAAAGTTGGGGTGGGTCGTTGGAGTCACATATATATCATATAAAAAATGGAAAAGGTAGTGTGTGCAACTACTACTAACAAGAATAAAGGTTGTCAAACAAACCAACTCATTCAAAGAAGAAGTAAATTTAATTTTTAATTTAATGTAAGAATTTTATTATTAAGTAGTTTATAAATATTTTGTATGTGTTTTTTGAGTTTTAGGATCTATTATGATCATGATAAGTTTTTTAATTCAATTTATTTATATTTTTTTGTACCATAAAAAATGGAGACATCTGGCTAAATTGTTCTAGTTTAATGAGTAGTAATATTTATATTTGAGTTTTAGATATATAATTATATTAAATATTTTTAAAAAATTACTGTTTATAATAATTTTATCTAATTTCGAAAATAAGATTATTTCTAACAAAATATAATGTTAGTTGTCATCTAAAATAAAGAGAGAAAAAAACAATGGAAATATCTACATCTTGAAGGAAAAGTGTGTCACCGCCACTAATCTTTGCTTTTAAGTACATACATGCCACTGTTATTTTTTCCTTCTCAATGAATGAATGAATGGAGTACATGTTACTGTTATACTCACAACTCGCTCGCATATTCCAAAAATATTATTCTTTACTGAACAATTTTATTGATAATGATCATCTGCATTGTCAAATTGTACAGAAGTTGTGATATTTTAATAGATCCTTTACGCAAATATACAGTGGAGATGGAGTAATGTATAAACTAATCCTGGAGGATGGAGTGAATATTAAAAAAATTACGCACACTTTAAAATATTAAATTAGTAAAAGTTATCTAAAAAGATTGCATCGTATTTATTTTTAGAGTATATATACACAAGTGTGTATGCATGTGCATGTGTATATATATGCATTCATATTTAAGGAGTGTTTAATATGTATGTTGATATGTTTAACATTATGATGAAATAATTTCTCATACTTTTAAAATTTGTCCTATTTGATTTATTGAGAAATATAGTATGATCTCTGATAAAATAAAAAAATAAAAAATATGAGCAGTGTTCATCAATATTGTTTTTAATACCTTTTATTTATATATGTGAGCCAAATAAAATCATAAGATCGAATACGAGAAAAATTAACCCCTATACAACCAAAGCATACAATCAGATCATTCACATCTAATATTTTCAGGGTTATTACACCAAATAAGAAAGGAAAGAGATTTGCTCAAATGAAAAGAGAACCACGCCCAAGATTTAATCATAATCAAATTCAGTAGTCCTAAAAGATCATATGGCTGATTTCTAAATACCACCACATTACTTAAAAATCAGAGATAGACCAAATAATTTGGATACCGAAATAAAGTCCCAGCATATATATTTAGCCTTTTTTCCTCTGCGCTGCAAGTACTGTTGCTGTTCTTGAACAGAGGCTGATATATAGAACAGAATAATTAAAACTCAAGGCAAGCATGAAATTTACTGCAGACCAAGTGGAAACATTAATTAAGGGAAAAAAATGCACTGTATTTTCTAACATATTAGAACAAAACACAAAAACACAGCCTTGGTCTTGTCCAAAATATTGACCTTAATAGATATTAAATAGTAATTCTATTTCATTACTATTTAGGGTACAACTACTTAAGGTTGTGATTTAGGGGGAAATGGTAAAGTTGTTAGGCAAAATTTTATCTTTATTGAAGTTTAGAAAAATGTAGGAGAATAAGATATCATTTTACTTACTATGTTATTTAACGAGATTTTGAGATATAAGAAAATGTTAGATTTTTTTTGGTACAAGGAACAGCAATATTTTAGTCCCTATATTTAAGAACAAAAGAGATGTTCAAAATTTTGTTAATCATAGAAGTTTATAAGACTTATGGATCAGACTATATATGAAACTATAGAAAAAATATAATCGAACAAAACTTGGTTTTGTATAGAGAAAGTTTACTACAAAAGTAATTAAAAAAATAAATAAATTATTAGTCTCATAATCAATGTAAAATTGTAAAAAATGAAAGATGTAAAGATGTTTCAGAATCTTGTAGAAGAATCAAAAGTCTAACTATGGTAGTTAAAAAGAAAGTACATTATTCATTCATACTATACACTGAAAATTGTATATTAAAACATGTCAAAAATATAAATACTAAAAATCAAAACTTTTGAAATATTGTTTTACGAGTTCTTTTCTTAAAACCTACCATTTAAAATAGTTAATTTAGTAAATATAGGCCATTATGTAATGGTCTATATATGTACTAAACCGAACGGGGTTACCAAAAAAAAAATGTACTAAACCAATTGCATAAAATAATAGGAGGAATCAACATTAACCCGGTCTGATACTCGAATTCTTTCAGTAAAATTTTGGACTCAAAATACTTCACATCTATAACATATTAACAAGAGAGATAATTCACAAAGAGAGAGAGAGAGAACAACCCGAGTCTAAAATGTGATTTACATTTTTTTTGTCTCTTGCCAAAAAATTTACTTACCCACACAAACTTATTTGTTGTCATCAAGGAATCCTAAAGCAAAATATGACTTGTACTAATGAGGATTGGTTTTAACAAAAGGGGCTAGACTCCTGTAAGATGACAAACAAAGGGTCAAAAATTTCGTTAGAACAAATTTTTACATCAATGTTAAACCATGTCTCAAGCTTATATAATTGATTAACTCCAAAAGAAGATATATGTGAGAAACCATGAACATATACAACTTTACAGATATTGCATATTTTAATTTTATTAAAAAAAACATTTCATATAGATGTTAATCATGTTATATCCATAACATACGGTGAAAAGATAAACAAAGAAAATAATTATGTGTGGCTATATTTTTCTAAAAAGAAATTATCTTCTAAAAGTTTAATGGATTCTTTTTAGAGTCACCGCTGCATTTTTTTTTTCTAAAACAAAATTACTAGTGGCTGTAAAAAATATTAATCCATTATATTTTTACAAGATAATTTCTTCTTTTTTTATATTTTTTCATTGTTGCCAACCAATCAGAAGTATTGCTTCTTAAATTGAAAGATCTTAAAGGATTCAAAATTGAGCATCAAATCAAAATTACAATTTGTGGGGGTGATGACGTGGATTAAAAGTCTAAAACTATCAATTAGGTACTATTGGATGAGGATCATGAGGTTTTTCTTTTTTTCTGCGTCGTAACGTGTTCAACAATTATCCAAATGTACCATGGCCTCTAGGAAGCAAGTTGGGAGAAGCAAGCAACTTCCTCCCAATTCATTGCATTTAGCAAGATCGTGCTGTACTATATCTATTATTGCTCGTTTTATCGTAATAAAATTATTAATTTTAAATGCTAGCGTTATTTTAAACATTAATTTTTACACGTTTTCACATAAAAATGAATTAGTTATAAGAGTTTTGAAAATTTAGTTAGATAATCTAAAAACTAGATGTATACTAAAAAAACAATACTACTCCTTTCTTCTAGCGTTATTTTAAACATTAATTTTTACACGTTTTCACATAAAAATGAATTAGTTATAAGAGTTTTGAAAATTTAGTTAGATAATCTAAAAACTAGATGTATACTAAAAAAACAATACTACTCCTTTCTTC
>PYAF01002131.1:896433-909239 GCA_007407185.1 Glycine tomentella
ATATAAATCCTTTATTTACATTAATAATAGTATATAGCTGTTGAAATTTATTGCCCACAAGAATATAAAAAAAATACATTGAGGACCGTTTATTTCACAAAATAATATTATATTCCCAATAACTAAAAATGGTATTTGATAGTATATTTAAAAACGCGTTTAGTTCTGTCAAAAAATAAATACATGTTTAGTTACATTTTAATATTCCTAAAATTATTTTTTAAACTGAAAGAATTTAATTTTAAAAAAATAGAAGTTTGTACATTCGTTGGAAAATAATTTTCCACATTTCTATATATAAAAAAAAATCACTTTCAGTTGTTAAAAAAATTCAAACTAGACCCCATCCGAATCATCCTGATTTCAAACTTTCAATAATAATACCAAATATGGGTAATCTTTTCCTTTTCAACCACCCTTCATCCCAATATCTTTTCCTGCTGCCTAAAGTCAATGCTGCTAAACCAAACCAAGGGAAAAGAGCATAAACCTTTGTTTAAAATAAATAAATGAACTTGACTTGCAAAGCTAAAAGGTTGATAGAGTCTCCTAAGTTACTGGCATACAGAACGCTTACAAAAAGCAATTTGAATAATTATTATCACCCCAAAGTCCAAATCATCCTCAACTTAATGGAACAACATTAAGGCTGTTGCAGTTGAGAAGGGTCACAACTCTATATAATATTGGGGGGGGGGGGTGAGATTGATGCAATACCCCCTAAGTATGGGACCATACAAAGCCC
This sequence comes from Glycine tomentella, assembly GCA_007407185.1. Lineage (NCBI taxonomy): Eukaryota > Viridiplantae > Streptophyta > Magnoliopsida > Fabales > Fabaceae > Glycine > Glycine tomentella. The sequence goes on from PYAF01002131.1 coordinate 897,179, forward strand.
TTATTTGGAAAGAAGTTCCCTCTTATTCTGACATTCTTGAGCCTTGAAGCAACTTGAGTCAGGGAAATCTGTAACCATGGCTGCCCTAGACATCAGGTTCAGGATCATTATTGACCAGTCTCTAACTTGAGACGGTTAAAAATGAGTACATAAAATAAATCTTGGGTCATGTACAGTGATAGTTTGGAAACACAATGAAAAAAGACCCAGATGCTAAGAAACTAAAACTACAATTTTGATTTGGAAAGAAAGAATGTACACTGCAACTATCTGTACAGATTAATTCCGTCATTGTACTAATAAGGAAAGTGAAAAAAGGATGGGAAAAAATGGTAATGCTCAAGCTAGAGAACAGAAAAGAGCCCCTCTTGCTACTTTATTAGATACATTATTAGATGGCATCAAGATTGCTTTCTGACAATCTTGACACTGCTATAGAAGCGCTTGAGATCTTTCATAGCCTTTTCCTCAATTTGAATAGAACGAATTGAGGACGGTGTTTCCACCTCAGGCTTGAACCAGCGACTTACACCGGTTGTTTTGGACGGCGAGCCTTGACAGGTAGGGATGGAAAATCCAGCTGTTGTAGTCTTTGGACTGTGTGAAAGGCTTTGTTGTTTCTTTCCCTGTATTTAAAACAACATCCTCAAATTGAACAACAGAAGTTGCATAATACCAAAAATGCAATTAAAATATGCATAGGCCAAAATGCATAATGAGCTATCTATCACCCACTGATTCAAAGCAGACATTACATAATTACAACAGTGACATGAGGATAATAAGAACATGAAATGAAGTCTTAAATCACAAACCTGTTGCATTTGGATGTGCCTTAGGGATGGCCGAGAAGGTTGGGGAGGAGTTCCTGAAGCAGCCCAAGGAGGGGTGCTTATTTCTCCATCAGATACCTGGGAACTTCGAGAAGAGGTAACAGGTATTGGGCTGGAAGGAAGAAATGAACTCAACTTTATTTTGCCCCCACTGCCAAAATCAGAAAGATCTTCAACCTTATCTTTGCTCCCGGCCAGTTTGTTTACCTTTATTTTGCTTTGTTCATCTTGGATTTCACGAAGAGAAGCAGAACCCTTCGTGAACTTGGCCCCACCCCATGCAGGACCCTCGTGTTTTGGTGTTGGTGGAGGGGGAGCCACCTCCTTCGGGGCTTCATCAAGAGCACCGCTCAGAAACATAGAAAGCCCACCCTTCTTGCTCTTCTTCTTTGAAGCCTTTGGTGATGGACCCTTGGCTTTCAGCAACTCTAAAGCGTCTTTCTTCTGCACAACAAAAGATAAATCTTTTCCACCCTCGCCTGCTGTGATCTGTTCACACCCGGCATCCTCTTCCACCTATCAAATAAATTTCAGAATTTTAAGCAATACAAGGAACTATGCAACTAAGTCTTGTTGATAAAAGAAAAAAAAAACTACTTCGAGACTTATTCTTCAAAATATAATAATATTCATGTTAAGATGTTGCTGGTGTTGATTCAATGTACAATCTCTTCAAGTGGGATTTCCTTGGAAGGTACAACTAGTTAAATCATATTGGTTAATGAAACGGACAATGACTTCTATATAAACATATCTTGAACAAACAACAATATGAAATTGCATATACACTCTTCTTAAATGAAAGCTCTACAAGCCTGGAAACAGGGCTCAAATCTAATAATGTTTTACTAAATGAATTTACCCAAAGCAGGAATTTTATAAGCAACCCATAAAGACTATGGAGCAATCTTTGAATTAACAGTACTTCAGACTGCATATCTAAGCCAGAGATGTTCATCAACGGCAAATACTCTCAATAAGGGTCCAATCCAAAACTATGCGTGATCAGTCTATAACTGACTTTATCTAGTCTAGTACAAATTACTTCTCCATGCTGGAAACCTTTAAACACAGGAAAATATAAGCAAGAAAAGAAATTAAATGAAAATATGATTTCAACCAATATTTTCAAATAGTATGAATAGCACATTGAAGAAACCAACCTTTGAATCAGGAACCCCCATGATGTCAATGTCCAACAGGTCCTCAGATTTGGGAATGGCTTCACTTTTAGAGTAAACAGATTCTATTTCTGTCTGCTGTATGTTTGAATTGCCACTCTTTCTCCTTTGTTTTTTCGATAGTTTACCCTTCTTACTACCTTTCCCTTCTGGTAACATAGAAGATGGTTCTTTATACTGTGATGTCTCAACAGGAACACCCAGCTCTGCAAGTGAGCTCTCAAGTGCTGACTTAGATTGAAGCTTTGCAATCTGCTGGTCATCAAGAAGATGCCCATTAGACTGCTTATCTTCAAGTATCTCAATCTGCTGCAACTTCTTCCTTATAGCTCGGACTACTTTGGAGATTTCTTTATTAGGATCATCCTTTGGCTGTAGAAAAGAATCTAGTCTGAGGACTTTCTCTAATTTCATGGGTTTGTCACGACTCCTCTGAAACTCTATCTCACTATCATCCTCTTCACTGTTGATGATGGCAGGGAAAGTAGCAGTTGGAGTAGGGAGCCGACGGTGACTCCATGGCTCAGATGATCTCAGGTCGAACAACCTCTCGAGGTTAGCCAGAATATCTGGTGAGGCACTTGCTACAGTATGTGATGATACTGCAAATATATAATCAAGGTTGCGCATGACAATCTCCTGTAGCCAGTAAATAATAACAGCTTTATTATAATAAACCGCTGTACCATGTAAGGGATATATATCCAACTAAATATATCAGCAAAGATAAATTAAATTACAAGGAGAATTGCCTGATGGTAGAATAATACGATCTGTGTAATCTATCATGAAGATAATACTAAAGCTAATGTTAAATCTATCATGAAGAAAACTAGAACAAAAACACTTATCCATTGTATGGAATACAAAAATGAATATATATATATATATATATATATATATATTATTTTTTCATAAAATACAGCATAGGAGGGGAAAAAACTATTAACTTGATAGTGGAGGTCCAAATCAAGTAAAAACACAATACCTCATACACTTTTTTTTTTATATTTTCATCCACAAAAAAGATGCAAGAAATCCTTTCATATTCAAAATACACAGCAACTTTTTCCCTTATTTCTATTTTTTAGTGATACATACAAATATATAGTGGAAGTACTTTCATGTGTATGTTTACATGTGATGGATGACATATCACAGAAAAATTAAGAAATAAATTATATAATGGATCTGAACAAGAAACAAAAGAACATAGCTACTACTTGATACATTATAATGCAAATACTTTGTAGAGTAGTCAAAACCAGTACCTCACAATATTTCTTCAAATCATCTGCGCCAAGAGAATCAGCAATCTCAAGCAGTTGTACAGCATTTCGTGGCTCCACTAGACACTCGGCTGCTACTTTTTCACAAAGGCTTTTTAAGCTGGGTATAGATCTCTGGCTGAAAGTATCATTTTGCACATTAGATATTATGTTACTGGAATCAATATCTTCAAATAAAATGTCTTCATTTAACTCTTCCACATCATCCTTGTTATTCAGCTTGGATTTCTGAGAATTCTCAATCATGTTGGGAGGGTAGACAGGATGATACAGTGAAGCCACAATTAGTAAATGTGTTTCACCAACTGAAACTGATGTAGCCTTCTTTACACCATGCAACCGAGTTGCAACAAGGGGCTTATCCTTACCTTTCTTCCCATCCCACATGTAAACATCACCTGTAGCTGTAACTGCTGCAGTCCAGTACTTTCCAGCTGATATGCTCACCATATTCCTTCCACACATAGCATATAACTGTTCAAAAAATAAATAAACAAAAAGGGGGGAAGTATTTTCAATCAACATGTTTTGTCTCGGGAAAAATAGAATACATGTTAAGAGAAAAATTCAGAGAATAATAAGAACCTGTTGGCATCTAAGATCAGGATCAGAAGAGACCCAATAAAATAATGCACCGTCATCTGTAAGAGCCATGCTGTGTACCATTCCAGCAGCTATAGAAACTACATTAAGCCGTTCCTTGCGGTGAAATTTTAAAGGAGTGCTTCCACTTTTCTTTAAGTTTCTACTAACTACTACACGTTTTGGAGTAACAAGTCGATGACCCCAGGTAAATACCTGCAAAATATGGAAAATTTGAACTTAAAGATGAAAACTAGAAAGTACCTTTATTTCCAAAAAAAAATGGAAAATAAAGTACTAACAAGTTGAAGACCCCAGGTATACGCTCGTGATAAAACTAATAATGGAAAAAATGCTAATGTTTCATATCCATGTACCTTAAAAAATTAAGTAGTTGAACTTGAATATAATTTTAGAAAAGAACAATAATACTATAATAGAACTCAAACTTAGGTCTTATCCCCCTCTGTAAAATATGTATATTCCAAAACTAAGTAAGGAGCAGTAGAAAAGAAAAATAATTAAAATTGCAGTTACCTTTTATAATTTCAAGATATTTTAATTCATTTTGTGGCTTCAATTTATGGGATGAATTTTAGTCTAGATTTATGCAGTGTTTAGGTGTGTCTTATTTGCAAGGCCCAAGGAATCCTCATGCCCTTTGGTTAGCCTTTAACTGAGGCCCAAATATGAAGATGGTAACTAGAGTTTCTTAAAATTAAAAGAACTTGAACTTTTAAAAAATGACAATAATCTGCAATTAGTTACCTCTCCGTCAGATCCTAATACAATTGTGTGGTATTTTGCAGTAGAAACTCTGGTCAAAGTCTTCCCCTTCAAGGATTCAACCACATGTGGGGTGTAATTAGATGCTGAGTTTGAGGTGCCATAACCAAGCTGACCCTCCCTGTTGCAACCCCAAGTAAAAACTTCGCCTAAATCAGAAACTACAGCCGTGTGCTTGTTTGCTGCAGCAACAGCAACAATTCTTGACCTCAAAGAAGATACTCTACGAGGTGTGGGTTGTGTATCAACGGAAGGGTACCCAAGCTGTCCCTCTGCACAACAATGAAACAAGAAAATGACATGCCAATTATGTGTCATTCTCATTTTTCAAAAAATGCAGAATAAAGCATAAAGAAAGACTAATTCTTTCTCAATTAATCAGTGATGATTGGTAGAAACTAGAAAACCATAAGTATACTAGATAAAACACAAAGCAGGGAAGGGATGCAGGGGAAAAGATTATTTGATTGCAATTTAGTTAAGTAGTTTACAGTAACAACTCACAAGACTCACAACTTATACAAACATCAATATCATCAACTTTTACCTCTATTGGATCCCCAGGTGAACACTTCCCCACCCTGGGTAGCAATAACCGTATGATGCTTAGCTGCAGCAATTGCCATCACTCTGCGGGAACCCAGACCAGAAGTCACCTGGCGGGGAGTGATGACAGCAGCTTGGCCACTGCAATGAGTATAACAAACTCTGATTGACAATTGTCCAAAAGCATGAACAGATGACAACGATAAACCCCCCCTCCGGTACTCATCCAAAAAAGTTCGAAAAAGCAATTGTACAAATGTAACTATTGCTAAAACACTAGCAAGCAGTTCAACTGAAATAAGTTCCCATTTGCTTTGGCTGTGAAATTTCTAACACGACAAGTTAATAAAAATCACAGTTTTGAAAAATAAAAAAGCTGGTTTTTGCTACTAATTTGTGCTTTTAAAAGAAAGCTGAGTAACTGCTGCTTTTTGACAGGTATAATGCCACAGTAAACCAATTTAGGTTCCCAGAAAACACCATTAAAAATTAGTTCAACACCATGAACAAAATGTTTGAGACTAGGTACTTAAAATGTGACCATGCACAAAAATGTTCTACATCAGAAGCAATCAATACAATTATGAGCTTTATCGAGGTTTTTTATTTCAAATGAGCATCTAGTTAGACAGTCAATTGGCTTCTCATCCAAGGTATTCTAAAAAAGGAAAGTGAAGAAACCCAAGGAACTGTTTGGTTTGAGTAAACATTAGTTTTCATAGTAATTACAAAAATATCACCTTATTTTCACAATCTCAAATTTTTAAGCATTTGTACAGAAAATGGTGAAAAGCAGAAAAGGCAAACACAATGTTTTTCAAACCAAATTCTCTATATTCAATCTTCATAATCAATAAATATAATACCAATACATACAAAAATCATGTTAATATGGATTCACACAGAAACAGACCACATACCTGTGTATATCAAAATCAGGATGCCCTAGACGGCCACCCCTTCCAAATCCCCAAGTATACACTTCTCCACGAGCAGTGAGTGCCACACTATGGAATTTCCCAGCAGAAATTAGCTTTACGAATGAACCACCAAGTGAATCAACTTTGCATGGTAACTTCTGAATGTGCGCATTTCCAGTTCCAAGCTGATAATTTGCACCATTGCCCCAACTAAAGACCTCAGTAGCCACTAAAGATGAACCAAGAGTCAGAATGTCATCCTATATAATCACTTTGTACTGGTGACAACAATCCAATGCATTCCAAGTACAGAAATTTATACCTGAACTGTGTTCATCTCCAAGAACCTGAAATACAGAGCCAGATAAGAGATCTAAAGGTATTCGAGATTTAGAGTCCTCCAGTGTAATAGAGGCACCATGCTGAAGAAGAATGCTTGCTGCGGCAAGATAACCAAAATGCAGAGCCCTGTGAAGGCTACTCCATCCTGACTCTCCATCCTAAAAAACAACACAAGTTTCAGAATTAATGGATTCAACGAGATAAAGCACTACTTAGGGAATATTATTAATTGGTATCTTATAACATTGATTCTACTAATTCACCATAAAATAATAAATAACAAGAAAGAAATTATAAGGACATTTCATTTCCTTACTAGTTAGGGTTGAAGGTTTTATCCCCAAGTTTTGCATCTCAAAAAATCAATGAGATATCCATCACACCAATGCAATACAAGTTAAACATTAGAAAACTCAAAATATTAACCATGAACTGCCTTCCTAGGGAAGTTAAAAATTCATCTAATTTATGTAGAGATATTTCCACCATTTTCTGAATTCAGCTAAGGACAGATCATGGCAAAGTAGTTCAACAATCATCTAACAACCATTCACCATTTGATGTGCAGTCGTGCAGAGGTGATCAGTATAAAACATAGAGTGATCATCACAAGGTATAACAAATAAACAACCATCCCTATGGTCTTGACTCTTGAGAACAAAATACAAATGAAGTAGCAGAACCAATGCCTCTAATAGATAAGGGTAAGCAAATAAATGCCCAACTAGAAAATGCAGAAAAGAGAATTGTCATACTCGGGCATCAGGATCTGCACCAGCAGCAAGAAGCCTCCCTACAATGGGAATGTGGTTTCTCCAAGTTGCAATATGAAGGGGAGTCAGCCCAAAAGTGTTCCTCAAATTGATATTGCCCCCACTCTTCTTCAATGATGCCAAGGCCAGCTCTACATCACTTAGAGATCCTTCTCGAACAACAAGCCACAGATCCTTCTGAGATCCAGTACATGAAATCTTGCGACCTGTTGTCTGCAAATTCGGCTTTTGTACTTGAGGGGAAAGAGCTACTTCCATTATTACAAAATGTGAACTCCAAGTATCTTAAGTTATCTTTAACAATATTATTATTATTATGATATCATATATCAGAAAGATGACTCCAATGGCTCAGCAGTTATATTACGTTAATCCACCACCGGATAACATCAAGAGCTGGATTCTCGAAAACTATTTCATCTCCAGACTACACTGGAACATCTAACAAAAATATCCCTGAACCTTTAGTCCATCAGTTGATACTCACTAATCCATGGTAATGTAAAATAGTAATGAAAACATCAACTAGAGATATCCAATTATACAAGGAATTGTCCCTTTCCTAATCTACCACCAACATCAACATCATTGCAGCCACCATCTTTACCATATTGTCAACTGGCAGCAACCATTGGTAAATCCCAGTATGGTTCACGGGCTACAGAGAAATCTGTCATAAGCAGAAGCCCTGATATAGGTAAGAAAAACATTACAGGGAAAATAATAATTTTGGGGGAAGAAAGACATAAAAGCATACACAGACAACTAAAGTCTACAAAGTCTCAGTCTCTCAAACCATACAAGCTGCTAAGAACCAACAAAACACAAATCAAACATGTCTTGAAAAGAAATCAGACACTAAATTGAACCTGTGAAGTGTAAAAAAAGGCATAACGCCAAAATGTACAATAAATATAACTTCACAACAAAATCACACCATCACAACAATGTCAAAATGTAACGAATTCTAAATTGAAACCAGTGAGATTGGTGGAAATACAAGATCTATCCGTTCAGCAGTTCACAAAACTAAAAACCATCATCTAGATTATTAGAATGGAAACAAAAAAAATTCAGACATTGATGCAACCCCTTGGCGACGAAAAAGATACATATTTTGAAAGGAAAATAGCGAAGAATGAAAAATAAAAAAATAAAATGCCATGAATCTATACAATTGATCTATGCACTCAAAACCCAATTCATCACGCTCCCACCCAACCACCATTTCCAAACTCAACAATTAGTCCAAAAAAAATTGAATCGATAAATGACAACCTCAAAAGAAAAAACCATCACAGAGTACATCTCGAAAATCACAACAAGATCAAGACAAAGTGAAAAAACACAATCTTTCAATGAAAATCAATGGACACACAAAACCATAACAACAACAACAATGTAACACCAACCCACATAAAACATTTCGCTGGATCACCCCAACCATAGCCAGAAAAACATTTCCCACAATGAAAAATGAAAAATGAAAAATTGAAGAGACCCAGATGGCAAAAAATCGAGTAAAGTCAGGAACGGAATCAGAAATGAAGAAAAAACTGTATAAAAGAATGCAAAGGTGAAAAGGTTATCTTACCTTACTCGATGACGTGGTGAGAAACAAACCCAAAACTGAGCAAAAAGAATATATAAGAAGAGAAAGTACGTCACAATAGTTAAGCAGAAAAGTTATAAATGGTGATGATTTTTCGTTACCAAAGAGTATCGAAACCCAGAATATACCCTTCTCTCTCACCAGACCAAAAATATGGCACAATAAATATTTTATTTTATTTTATCTTTAAAAATAAATGATTTCTTTTTCTTTCGTTACAAAAATTGTGTATGTGAGAGAGAAGAGAAGAGAGGGAGAGACGAGAACTAGGAAACGGTCCCATCTAGGAGGGGTAGTTTCGGAATTTCGGGTGGTTTTTTCGTTTGGACAGAAACGCCCATGACTCGCGAGTCGCGAGACTTTGGTTCCAACGACGAGGGTTGTCGCTTACTCCAAACCACTGCAAATTTTTTTCCGCAAAACAAGTGTTCCAATATGACACGTGGCTGATTCATGATCTGACGCGTGGTTAGAAAACCTGGGCTGTAGCCTGTAGGACCACACAAGAAAAAATATTTTTTTCTTTTTCTTACATAAAATAAAGGAAATTTTTCTTTTACATAAAAGAGAGACATGAATCATGTATGAATAAAAAATTAAATCATGAATAAGAAAGAAAACGAGAGACATGCATCCTTTTTTTATCAGATGCATCTTTTTTCAAATCGATTTGATTAAAATATATTCATGAAATTGATTTAATTATAAATTATCACATATCATATATATAATAATAAAATTATTATATTTTATGATAATAATTATTATTATTTTAAAATTAAACTGGATTAAACTCGAAGAGCCATTCTCTTGGCATTTTTAAGACAAAAACCCATTGGCCATTGTTGAAGATGCACACAATTATTTATAGGTTGCACTTAAATTAAAGACTACCACCCTTTGTAAAAGATGAACAAGAAACAATCATTGTTGAAGACTAACTCCATTAAAGTTCATCAATCTCTCTTAGTTTAATGTCTTTTATTGTGGGCTAAAGTCGATGACAATTTAGTTGTATGACAGGATGTTTGGCAATTGGCGGTGTTTGTCTTGTTGGGTTTGCAACTAAGAGTTTGTCTTGTCCCTAATAGGAGGTTGAATGAGATTCATAATTAAGTACTAAAGTGAAAAAAATAATACCACAAGAATAAGGTTGAATTGGGATTTTGTAAACTTTTAAATCCTTTTTGAAAGATAACAAGTTTCTATACAAGTTTAGAATGAATATTTGTTTTAAGCTCATAAAGAAAATGCAAGCAGTTATAGAAAAAAAAAAAAAAAAAGGTTCTTCCACAGATCAAAAACTCTTGTTTCATAAAGATTGTTTGTTTGACAATATTGACAAAATAAGTTTAGTTTTAGGTGTTTTTGTGGGAAAAAAATTGTCTTAAGGATTTACAAAACCTAATTAACATATCAGTTACTTAAACTAGTTCAATGAGAGGAAGAAGAGAGTGCAAAATGTATTTTTATATTGGTTAACTCCAACCTTAGACTACGTTTAGCCCTCACCCTTAAAAATGATATTTCACTAACATAACCAGTCATTTTTGGACCAACAACCATTGGATTTTAACAATCTGCCAATACTTCCATTGGACTTCCAACCTAGCTTCAACTATACCAACAACACCATTGGATTTCAACAATGCAGTCACTATTGAACTTTCAACAGCAAAAGAGTTTTTGTGTTTTGGGACTGCATAGACACAAATTTTCACCTCACAAAGGGTTTCCACTCAAGAAAATACAGTTTCTCACATCTATCATAGACATATTATAGATTACAAGTTCAATAAAGAAATGGGTCACTTTCAACAAAGAGGGTTGAAGCAGAAAATGCATATTTCTCACACATAGATCAAATTTGAGTTTTTCTAACTGGAATGCTTCAACTTGTCTTCAAGGTGCTTTTCAATATCCTCTTAAAGCCCCAAAGAAAATCGTTAAAGTGAAGCCTACTCAATTGACATGTTTATGGAGCTAGTAGACAAACTTGACAACTGTCATGACAAGACAACTTACAAAGCCATTCCAAGGTAGCCATTACGAGGAACTTTTTTTATGAGCATTTTGAGGTATCATTATAAATATTCATTTTAATATTTGCTGAGAAAAATCTATACTTATAATAGATTCCTTTTATAAGATTTAATTGATTTGTTTTTCTGAAGTAGCACAATTTCATAAATCCTTAACACATTTTCACAGCACACGACATTCTGAAGTTGATTACTCCATAAAATCAAAGTGAAGGTACAATTGTTGGTGTGTTAGTGTTCTGTCCAAGGCTAAACTGTGTAGTATCTTCAGTTTTCTATTGTGATGCTTCTCATCACACTTCTTATTGAAAAACAGATGAATACTTAAAACAACCAAGAGGGGGGGTGAATTGGTTGAAAAACTTTGCCCAATTAAAATTTAAATCAGAGTAGTCACAGGATCTTTTTCACTTATTAGAAATTCTTTTGATACCAGAAATCAATTTTCAGATTCAAAACAAATCTTTAAAACAAAATCAGTCTTCAATCAATCTTCCCCTTCCAAGAGCACCAAAAAACAGAGTATCTCAAACTATGCTTTGAATATGATTCACAAACAATGTAATAAGCATGTAAAACTGAGAAAATTAAAGAACACACCAATTTATACTGGTTCACCTCAAACACTATGAGGCTACATCCAGTTCTTCACTCAAAACCAAAGAGAAGTTCCACTATTGCAAAATATTCTTTACAAGCAATTACAAATCTCTCTTTGTCAACCCTAGACAAAGTTCAGCAATCTAAAACACTATTAGATTCTTAGAGACACCCCTTTCAACCTGAGAACTCTACCCAGTTGAAAAACCCAGAGAAACACTATCTCAATGCTTGAAAGAAACCCAATACAATAGATTTACAAGATTTCACTATTACACAGAAATTGTAAAACCCAATCACTAAGCAAGAAAAGATATCACCTGATAATCCATTGATGATCGAAAATGAATGAATTTCAGATGAAAATGCAGATGATCAAACCACTGATATGCAGCTTTTCTTGACTTTGATTGAAAGAAGAAACTTCAACACATGACCTTCATGAGTAATTGATTCTATGAAGTTTCTACAATGTTTCTTTCTCAGAATTTTATCACTAATGAAAGCACTGATTGTTTGTGAATGATCACTCAACGAAAATCTCTAAAGCACTTG
>PYAF01002131.1:909339-928034 GCA_007407185.1 Glycine tomentella
TATAAATGACTAATGAATGATATGCATGCTTGGATTATCAGATCATATATTTTCTATTTATACAATCAATTTGACTCACTAAGGATTCACATCCTTGATCATTACTTAGCTTCCTTTGATTCTTCCATCCTTTGCATGTTGAAAGCACAAAACACTCATCCATGATCTTCATTGATGCTTTGCTTCATCTGAATCAACACTTATAGACAAATTTGACTTTCAATAGGTTTGCATCTTCTAATATTGTTAGCATTCACTTTTTGGTGTACCCTCAATGTGTGCGACAACATATGAAAAACATGATGTTGTCCTTGAGATGCATTTTGAACTACTCCATTATGAGGTTTGGTACTTCAAAATCAAACTCTTCATCATTATGATGTTCATAAGTCTTTTTATGTAAGACATTGTTGTTTAGTACTTTGTCAAAAACCAAGTACTTAGAGGAAAAACATTATTCATCATGTAGATGAACTTTAAGAAATCTTTTGAGTTCTCAACTCTTGACAATTGTTTTGAGACAATCTTTTTTAGCAGCATTCTAAGCACCTAAGAAGGAATGAACACAAAAATATGTTTCTTAAAACATTTAACACAAACAATTAAGTAGAATGTTAGTCATCACTAAAACTCATCATCATTTCAATTTACATTACTAATGATTTGTCATAATTATAATCAAAGATATGGATTCAACAAGTGCAAGAGAGTAATTTAGGAGATATCTATAGTGTACGAGTCTTGTTTATTTTTTTCCAGTTTGTGACAATTTTAATCACCAGAAATCATGTTTTAATTATTGTATTTTAAAATAATTTGTGATAGTTTTTAACCTTTATAAGTTACATTTTAAAATTTAATTTTAAAAAATAATGATAAATTCAGATAGATTTAGAGTCATCGAAAAATAATTTCAGGAAAAAAGAGCATGTAATAATTTTTTATAGGAATGAAAAACAGATAAAAAAATTATAGATAAAAAAATAAACTTTGATATATTTATAAAGGGAAGAAAAAAACTATTTTAGCCTTATACCAAACCAAAGTCCACTTTTCTATTTGCAGGCTAAGAACGGCTCAAACCACGGAAAGGTTGAAACTTTTGTAACCAATGAAAGATCAATTTATTATGGTCAAAATTATTTTAGATAATTAAATGTGAATTATCTCCCTTCATTTTCTTTCATTTGCAACCCATGTGCCTATATTCAAAGAAAATTGATGTATGTTTGGTAATTTGCTCATGGGATGGAACAGTTATTGTGCGTCTGGATTTTTCTTTAGATATTTAGTATTGAACGAAGCAAAGTAAAATAGAATAAAATAAAGGAAAGATGTTATTCTATTATTTGAATATTAATTGTAGAATGAAATAAAATTTATTTTAATGTTTTGTTTGTACATTAAATAACTTTTTTGGTACATATTCATGTTTAATGTTTAAAAGAAGAATATAGTGCTTTGGAAAACAGAATAGAATGACATAATATAAATTATAATTTTATTCATCTAACAAAATATTATCTGTTGTACTTGTTCACTTCCTACATAAACTTTTTTTTATTTACACAGTATTATTTTTTGTGATGATATGATAGATTACAATGAATCATAAATCATATATTTGAATAAAAAAAACAATGTATCATATGTCATTTACATATGTTTCTGCTGTTGTTTTTAATAGGAATCATTAAGGAGGTGATACTATATAGTGCCATATTAAAGATGAAATGTTTTATAAAACTCAAGAAAATGATATGCGCAAAGTATTAATTGAAAAAATGGTACAATCACTCCATTTTGATAGAAAAATCAATTAGCAATGGAATTATTTTACAAGTAATGTTTTGTTTGCTGGCTACGTTTTACAAGTAATACTTTAAGTGCAGAGCAAGTAGTTGAATAGATTGCAGAAGACGTTGTGAAAAAATAACAAATATGTAAGGATATGAGTTAAAAGGATAAAAATGTAACGAGAAACAATACTAAAATTAAGAAGGAGCAAAATAAGACTTTTTTATTATATAAAAGCAAAATAAGACTTAGATGTGATAGAATGAGTTGAAACTTTGTCATTATTATTAGATGAGTTTTTTTAAACTTATTTTTAAAAAATATTTTAATAAAATGAATAATTTTTTATTTTCTTAATAAGTTTGTCTAAGAAACTGTTTCTGCATGAAAAAATTATTATTATTTATTTATTTTGATAAGTAAATCTGCTTATTAAAAAGCATTTTTTTTTAACTTTGCACAAACCATCCTATTATCATTCTATCCCTATCACAATCAAAATATTTCAAATGATGAAACATTTTAAAATTTTAGTACATTTCCTTTTTATTTCATCACGTCCTGCCAATTCAAACATAACTAATATTTAGAATTTATGTTAAACTTTGACTATAAGGCATGTACCATAAAAACCGACTATAAAGCATATTTAAATAACGAAAGTTGAAACAAACAAATATATATATATATATATATATATATATATATTCATTTTAAAGAGTGAATTTGTATTAGTATTTTTTATTCACACACACATATATATATATATATATATAAATTTAAAAATAAAAATATTGTGATATCTCTCATTTAACGTATGTTTGACATGAATATAGGTTATTACTTCAAAGTGTTCGTCAATCACGACTAAAGAATATCTTGGCATTGTTGAACAAAAAGAAAGCTACCAAATTATTATCTTTCCCGGAACACACATATAAATTAATTAATATAATAAAACTGTGTTACCAAAAGTTCGACACAAAGAGAAATAAAGATAAATTAAAACTTATTTGTTGAAAGGTAATTAAATAAAATTTAATGAAGTGAGATATAAATTGACGAAAGATGTGTTTTAAGATAGAATGAAGAAAAACTATAAGCTGGATAGAGGTTAAACTCATTATCATTTATATATTTCAAACTATCCCTTTTAATTCTTTTTTTTCTTCTTTTTTCCCTTTCTTCTTGCATCTTTTTTTTTTCTTAACCTTATTTTCTTTTTTTTTTTTTTTTTCTCGTATCTATCATTGAGTTCATCTACCATCAATCTCAATTAACATGAGTTAAAGGTATTATTGATGCAAGCATTTGTGAAGATTTACTAACACATTTAAAATGAATGTGTTAACAAGATATATAACTACAATTTTCTTAAATATGCCCTCTTAATTCCTCATATATTTTTTTCATATGTTCATAAAATATAAAACAAATCTTTTAAAAGTAAAACTTCAAATAAAATTAAGGTTTAAGATCTCACTTGTGTGATTCTGACATTTTAGAAGGTCCACTTATATAAGCCATAAATTCATGAAATAGATACTCTATTTAAAGTATATTTAAAACGAATACTTGGATTTATTTTATGTATGGGATTGATTGGTTCTCCAAATTCACTGATTTTTTTTTCTTTTTGTTTCTATACATATTTCGCGTTGGCAAATGTGGATTGAAAGCCAAGAAGAATCCTTTTGGCTTCTTTAAAGTAAGGGCCAATGGGTACTGAACACAATTGATAGGTACTTTCTCAGCTTGAATTTTTCCCCTTTTTTTACGAAGTAAAGAAAAATGAAAACTTGTTCCTTACCTAATTTGAGATAAACTATTAAATTTATGTTTAATTAATCTGTCTATAATCTTGTGGTTGAAACTAATGTGCATATGTATTCTTGCTTGTTTTATTATAAATAATAATGCAACTGCAATGCGTTTATTATATAAGAATGTATAATGACAGTCAACTTATTGAAGGATGTAGAAAGCACACTAACTCACTAAGTCAAGAACACAAAAAGAAATTAAAATAGCCAATAGTTTAGTTCAAGTAAAGTAAAATTGTTTTATTCTATTCCAATTCCAATATTGAATCAAATTCAATTGTTTTACAACCACGTTGATAATTATCTTTAAATTGCTTACTTTGCCTTCTATCAGTTGGTTCCATTCGCATACACACAGTAGATAGATACTCTTTTAAAGATGTAAAAGCATTAATTTGAGGAGTCATGTAGTCCTCTGAGTAAAAAACAAAAAGTTGAAGTATTATTTCCCAAAATAATTAAACTTGGAAACGGAAGTTTTATTGCTTTTATCTGAAAAGAAGTAGAATGGTAAATGGTAAGTGAATTTTTCTTGAGCCAACTCCCCATTTCCAAGTCAGATCAAGAAGGAAAAGGAGAACTATCTTAATCAACTTTCAGGAACTGGGCAATTGAATTGTTGTGGGCTGTTTTGAAAGGCACGGTATACTTTTCCATTTACACATTCTTCATGATCAATTTGATGTGGAGTTTTAGATATGCGTGATAAATATTTGGAGAAAAGTTTTACCGTTTATAATAATTTTATTTGATTCAAATAGAATTTTTTCAATAAAAATATTTGTAATCTAAAATATATATATATATATATATATATTCTTCATAACACAGTTATGTTTATACAACTCAATTACTCAACCTCTCCTTTTTTGCCTATAAAAAAAAAAAAAAAAAAAAAACAATTTTGTTTGGGCTGACATGTGCCCGTGTATACTTGTCTTTTTAGCTATCTACCCAAATCAGGTTGATGCCCTCCAAATAGATTTTGATTGCTAACGTTTTCCAAATTGATTCCTCTTAAATCAATCCCTTCAAAACTAATATTACTAAAATCTAAAACAAAGAATTCTATAATGTATTTTTATTAAAAAAAAAAAACGGTTTGAATTGACTGGTTAAACCGGTTCAATTGATAACCACTGGTTTAAATAATGATAAAATCAATCTGAATTAAATGCTACAGAACCGGTATAATTCAACGTGACTTGACTGATTTTCCTGTTAACTGATCCGAATGAATTAGTGACCCAAGGACTTTATAAATGAATCAATATATTGTGAATATTGTATATTTTTTCAATGTATAAAATGGACTTTTTTTTGTCAAAAAAAAAGAAGAATGATTTTTTAATAATTTCTTTAAGACACTATAGGTTATAAATGTTAATTTTTTTTAATATATATCAGTTCATTCATATGGCCCAATAAGTCTTGGCCCTTAACCCAATTGATCACGGAACTGAATTCATTGTATTCAGACCCAAGGACTTTATAAATGAATCTTTATAAGGGATTTGCTACATACACCATTAAATTTTTTTATTTTGTTTTTTTACAGCTTTTATACATGGATCCGTATTATTCACATTTAAGAGTTATTTTTTTATATTTTAAAAAGTAATTAATATTGATAACACCTACAAATAACTATGCTTGATAATATATATTTTAACAGTGGTTAAATATTAAATTTACTAGCTTTTATGAAATATCACATGGTACAAATACCTTTGAAGTATTGAATGCATCCGAACAATCACCTGAAGAGTTATTATTGTCACATGCAAATGGTTCCCCTCCCTTGTCTTCAATCATATTCATTTCTTCATACATCATATCATCATGGATCCAATTATCATTATCCATCTTAACAAACAAATTAAAAAATAACCATCATTAAAAAACTAAATGCATAAATACTCAAAAAAATAAATTAATTAATAATACTTTTAACATATTTAAAATAAAAAAATTTGAAAAAAAATATCATACGGATTGTCAATCCGTAAGGATCATACGGATTGACAATCCGTATCACCTTTACGGATTGCCAATCCGTACGATCCTTACAGATTGCCAATCCGTACGATCATTACGGATTGCTAATCAAACCGTTGCAGAACGTACCTCCGATGACGCCAGCGGCCAATGGAACCTCCACCACTGCTAACCACCACGTCCGCAATCTCGACGAAGCCACAACCAAGCGCCACCAACTAACCACAAACAGCGTGCGAAGAAGAACCAACAAAAAGCATGGAAAGTGGTTGGTGTATGTTAAAAACCAACAAGGGGTATTATCGGATTTTGAAAAAAATGCTGGGTGTATTAGAAATCCTACTAGTGTAGGAAGTTAATACCTTGAATTCATTGTATTCACATTTAACTTTTCATGTTTCACACATTTATAATCAATAGATTTTTTTTTTCCACTAAAAAAAAATCTTTACGGACACATTTAAAAATTATACTCATTAGATGAAGATTGATCAACTCAAATTTTAAATGTTTTTAAATCCAATTTATTGAGATATAAGTTATAACTTCTTTGCATTATTTTAAACTTTAAACGTAAATTAATATTATAAGTCACGCCTATGTGTAATCATTAGACTAATATATTTGACAAATTACACTAGATTTTTCTTTTCTTTTCTTAACAGTACTACACTCCTAAAAAAAAGAGTATTATGCGACCAAAATGACCTTCTACCCCATAAAACATACTTGCTTTGTTCGTTCTGAATTATAGATTCTTTTTAAAAAATTATTTATTAGTTTTTGTAAGACTTTTTTCTAATAGTTAGATGTATTAATTATTTTTTATTATATATCTTACTAAATTATTCTCTCTTCAATCATTAATCAGAAACAATTGAGTAGATAGAAAAATAGAAAAAAATAATATTGAAATAATAATACAATTAATTGATAAATTCAATGTGATTAACTAATCTAATTACTTTTCTTTAAGAGACATAAATTAATTAAAAGAATCTTATAATTAAAAAAAGATAGATACAAAAATTAGGATTAGATGATCTCCATATCAATAACATTGTTATAAACATTGATTTATTATTCTAAGTTGTAAGGAATTAATATAAGATTGATTTGATAGTAAAAAAAAGAAAAGAAAAAGAGAAAAATCATGGATTTAAATCTCTCTAGTTAAAAAAATTAACAAACTAATAATGGGGATATTAATATTGATATTGATAATAATAATAATAATAATAATAATAATAATAATAATAATAATAATAATAATAAACTATTCCTACAGCTGTGTCTTATCATAATTCCTGATGTTGACTCATGGGACATATAAACCAATTGGCCTCTTGACCTATCCTATTTGGCGCCTCCAGATGACGCTGAAAGACCAATAGCCATCAATATGAGCCGAGTTATTAGGTGCATAAAAAAACCCTCATAAATTAGACACTTTTACTCACGTAATAAGATGCAGTCAATCCAAGTTCTATGCACTAGAATTTTTGTTTTTACAGAATGTGATCACTTTTGAGCATCCAAATGCGATGTAACATGTTTAAAGAAATGTATTTTATTAGAGATATTGACAGAGAAAGACCATTGACAAAAGATAAAGATGAGGACATAGCTAGCACGTGAAACAACAATTGATGACCGTACAAAATCAAAAATATATCTAATAGTTCAAAACAATAGTAGTATTATTCAAATTTTTGTCTGTATGCTGAGGAGTGAACACTTTGATTAGCCGACAAGACTGCCAACATATTGACCAAAAGTGAAGTGCACTAATATAAATTTATCAAATTATTACGCCTGCTAGGATCCTAATAATTGTGATTATTAAGCATGGTCAAAAGTCTATGCTTGACTTGGGTTATTTTTCATCCATGTTACAGTTTGAAACACAAATTAGAACGAACTGGAGCTAACACAACACAATTCTTTACAATTTCAATCAATAGCATCAGCAAAGAAATGAAATTTTGTAGTCTGCAAGATGATAATTTCCCACAGAAATCTTTGGAACCATATGTCAAGTTATACATGCACAACAATTTTTCTGAACTTTGACAAATAAATGCAGTAGCATCACACCTATAAATTTCCTTTTCACAAAAGGGAAAAAAAGAAGAAACCAAAATCACTCATGCTAATGATATAGAAGCAATAACTAAAACACCAGAGTGACAAAAGAATACAAAAAATAGGATTAAATTGAATCACCGCACTTGCCACATGCATCTAACCGTTGAAGGAGAGGAAGTAAGCAGCACATGCTCAGAAAGAAACAAATAGTTTCAAACACGTATTCTGAAAGTCCTGATGAAGTGACTTTGATTACCAAAAATTGTGACCTATGCAGCAGCCACTGACGGTTCCTGCATCAATGAATGAAACCATGTTACCAACTCATAATATGTTTCTCTTCGACTCATTGTATGTTTTCCTTAACAAAATAAAAAATTATAGGTTTAAAATTTGGAACAAACTTAGATATAGTTCTTTAGGTACTTAGTGTTAGTGTTGTTTTCCAAATCAGAATTAAAGTTTCACCTCAGTAATCTATATAGTAAAGGTTTGCATTAAAGATTAACATAAATTATTGCGATGAAACTCCTATTCTGATTGGAAAACAACACCAAAAACAATTATGGAACTATATCTAAGTTTTTCCTTAAAATTTCTTTTATCTTTATGACTGACATTGCAAGAGCATATCAAACCTTTGATGTCAAGTTTGAAACAGCCAAATGAAATTTTTCTCTAGTTTTAGAACTTGCAACATGTCCAGCCTTTGCCACCTTGCTAAAAGCACCATTGAACCATGCTGTTCCAGCAGTCACATATCTGCAGCAGACAAGGACAAACCATTAGCAAGCATATCTTTTATAATCATCATCCAAATAACATACAACCTTAGGGTCCAATTAAGTCATAAGGATCATCATGCATATTTAATTTCTCCCCAACCCATAGTTAATCCAGGTAATACACTTTGTATTTCCCTGTTGGATCTTACCACAAAATCATAACAATTTCATGGAGAAATCCAAGTGCAGAAATGGAGATCATGTATGACATTCAACCACACCTGCTTGTTTTGACAGCTGATCCAGTGTCATTTATCTTCCTCTCAGCTGCAATTATTGCTGCCATTGTTTTATCTGAAACCTGAAGCCTCTGATCCACAGACTTGACTTTCTGGTTCATTGCAGCAATGCCTACGGTCAATTTCTCCGTCAGTCCAACTCTCTTGTCAAAAGAAATGACCTTTGCAGATGCATTGGCAGTCAATTGATGCTTTTCATCAAATGCTTTAGCTTTGTTCACTGCATCTTGTCTTATTGCTGAACCTTTCGCCAGCATATTTGTAACTGCATCTTGTGCTCTACTAAGGTAGATTCTTCTATTGGTGGGGCTGGCTTTCCCCTCCTGAAAGAGAAATAGTATAGCAGACCATGAGCTCAATCAGAAAAACTAAATGTGAACAGTTTATAATTGTTGTCTAGCTACGAAATCAAAAGAATGCACAGCTTAAGATTATAAGCATGTGATGCAGGATTGACACCATGGCAAGAAGCCCTAAAAACTAGTTAAGATTGTTTTTGACATAACTTGCTTAAAACAAAATATCATGACTGAAACTTTCTTTTTTTAACAGTTTTCAGAATTGCAATGCTAAAGTAATAATCCAATATATTCAAAAACACTCAAATTTACTAACAAAACCGTGGGTATAATAAAAATAATTTCAACTGCTTTTTAGCCAACTGCAAATGCCCATGAAGAACAGCTCATCAAGAGAAATGGATCATGCAAAATCTTAATCTGGATTTTGTGTTTTACCTCAATATTTGAGGAGACGTTCTCAGAATTCTCAGAAGGAACAACATTTATAGCATTTTCCACCACTCTTACTTCCTGCATTAATTGCTTCTGATAAGCTCTAAATCTTACATCAATATGTGCACTATGATATGAGAGTTCTTGCTATACTTACCTGCATCTCATGATTTGGTACATAGTTCTCAGCTGGTGTTATCTTCACAACCTGGTCTACTATTGTTGCTCCCTTGAAAAAGACAACAAAAGTTTTACTCCCACAAGCCAAAAAGTGCAAAGGCTTAAATTAGATCTATAAGTTCTCAATTCAATATCAAGACCAAAATGTCATCATGTCAAAGGATAACAAGCCAGAGGGGGAACGGAATTGACTCGAACAATAGTAAAGATATCCAAATTGACATTGCTAAAGAAATATAGACCTTTCTGATGTGAAAAAAGATTAGGCTCTGTAATTTGTAATTCTAATTGCAACAAACCAGTACTTTCAAATTAAAATGCTATGATGCTAACTTAAAGCCTAATTGGCTAATTCTAATATATTAAAAAAAACAACAGAACTTCTAGTCTTCTACATACTTGCAATCTACTTAACATAAGTTATATAATGGCATCTTGATTCTCAAGGATTTCAATGTTAAGGTTTCCTTCAGGAGTTGAAGCCTATCTCACTTGCACCAGAATCTGATACACATCATTCATCTGAAGTCAAGTCAAGTCACTTTCCTTCCTTTTCTTTGAAGTGAGCTGCATTAAGTGAAAGAGATCTCCTTCAGAAACCTAGTTACTCCATGGTACCAATCAGGGGCGGACCTACGTATGCGCCAGTGTCCGCACTTGCGGACATAAACATTTGCGGAGAAAATTTTGAGAGGGGTATAATAAAGAGAAGGGGAGAAGAAAGAAATATATATAAATGGGGGAGGGATCATAAGTGGGTAAGTCAACACGTAATTGCTTGGAAGGAGGGAGTAGGCTTGTCATTGAATTGAGTTGTGTATCTCCAGTGAATGATGACGTGACATGCACAAACCAATTACTGTCAACTCGTTGATTTGCTTGTGGTGTACATTAATATACATTAATAGTTAAAACACATTTTTTTTCTTTCTATCTAATACTTTTTGTAATATATGAACTACAATTCCATTTTATTTGCGGAGAGATTTATTGTTTTTGTATGTATTGGAGAAATATTTTTCTTAGGAATATATTTTTCCGTTTATAGACTTTTTCTTTGTTTATTAATGTGAGTTATAATGAGTCTTGTCTTACTTACTACGTGACCTCCTTTTTTTAATTGGGGTTTTCTTTCATAATATGTGTCATATTTTGGCTTGAATAAAAAGGATTGATGTCAGGTTTTATATTCTTAAACGATTTAATATATAGAGATGAGAACTTTTAATGTGAGCGGATTTATAACCTTGTACATAAAGCGTTGATTTAAATTTTCTTAAAAAAAAATTCGGGGGGCAGTCGCTACTAAGTGTGCGGACATAAACATATTTTTCTAGGTCTGCCACTGGTACCAATGTACCATGTAATACGTGTTTTCTTTTATCTTAACGACCTATGGCAAGATGTGCAATCCTACAACACATCTCAGTACCTAATACCTACCGTGGCAACATGAAAAGTTACTCAAATCCACAATGTGCACCACTCAGAAACCATAATATTCTCAACGATCTGTTTGTGCTTCTCAGCACATCCAAGTCCAATTCCAAACAACAAGGGACCATCAACATTGAACATAAAACAAAAAGAACCAACTTATATCCTGCCAGAGCTCCATTAACAAAATCATAAAAGGAAAAGAGGTATTACCGATAATAATAATGCAATTTCAAGTGCTTTTGGATCTTTAAATGTCACATATGCGGTCTTTGATTTCCCGTCTTCACTGCAACAAACAGACACACAAAATGCAATCATATTGAATTTGACTTCTCTCAGCAAAAAAGAAAAGGAAATATACACAAGAGTTCAAATCCTAAAGCAGAAGACTTCAAGTTTATCTTCAATTACTTTGCTTGACTAAGATAAGGTATAAAAAAAAAAAAAAAAAGGAAAGTAGATTAATGCACTGTGACAGTACAATCTCCACTAACAGCTGAACTTGTTAAAAAATTATACACTGACCTGTCCTTCTGTGTTTTATTTTGATTTAATTAATACAACTTTAAATCATTAAAATTTAAAACCAAAAATTAAGATCACCCCATATTTCTTCTCAGTATTTTCCAACCCCCACACCCTTTTTCTCCTTTCTGAGCACCCTTCAATCAAAGTTGTGAAGATTGGAACTTACAAAAACTGAATCCAACCAACAAAAACATGTAACCCCCCCCCCCCCCCCCCCCCCCCAAAAAAAAAAAATTGGCATAGAAAGTACCCACCTCAGGATCTCAACATGCTCTATTTCTCCAGAAAAGGAGAAGAACTCGTGAATCTCTCTTACACCAGCTAGATCTGAAAGCTGCTTAACTTGAACAGTCCTCGTCTGAAATAATCAACAGAGAGAGAGACCCAGAAACAGAAAATCAATGAATGCTCCAATTACAACGAGAAAAGGGTAAAAAGATTGAGTCTTGAATTCAAAGAAGAAGTGAGAGCTTATTACCTCAGTTACCTGCATTGCGATTTACTCAGTGGAAACTGTATCTGTTCTGAGAGCAGAGTTGTTGAAGAGAGAGAGAAAGGGTGGCGCGTGCTATGTTCTTCAGAGTGATGTTGTGTCACCGAACAGAATAGAGTTGCATTGAAGAAGAAGAAGAAGAAGAAGACAGAGATGAAGAAATGACAGAGGAATGTGTGGTGTTAGAATGTAATAATGTCCTCAGGTACCTCGTAAAGACCAGGAACAATGCAGTGATTCTCACATAAATTCCAGAATTGCCCCTTTTAAAGTTTCGGATCTTTTTTTTCTTTCTTTTAATAAAAATAAAATAAAATAAAAAAGATACTGGATCTATGAATTAAAATTAGAAGAGCCTAAATTAAAAGCATTTTTATTTCGAAGCAACATTTTTCTTCTTCTTTATTTTATGTATTTAAATTCGTTTCTTTGTATTTGGAATTTGTAAAACATTTTCTAAACTTTAATTGAAAAATAACCGAAATTTCTTGATTAAAAACTGGTTTTGAATATATAAAAAGTAATAATCTTTATGTAGGCACCATTTTTTGGAGTGATTTTTAGTTATAAGTTTAAAAAAGTTATAAAAACCAAAAAATTATAAAAAAAAATTACTACAAGTTTCAAAAATCTTAAAAAGATAATTTTTGTCAAGAGATTGGACGTGAAAATACTTTGTGATTATTAAAAATAGTAAAAATTATTAAATGTATTGGTGTATTAAATATTTTTTTATCAAAATAAAAATAAAGTGTTTTTCGTACAAATAATACCTATGGATGCTATATTTATTTTTTAATGCTATTACTTTGTGAGTGGATTTGATTAAATATATCATCAATAAAAAAATTTCAACAAACAATAAACAGCACAAGGAATCGATCTAGTCCACCAAGTGGCTGCTTATACACCAAATAACCAACACCATTAAATCATTGCAATAATGCTACTGTAGAACAAGACACATTCGTTGCATTCATATCTATTGGCCTATTGGCTACTATTACCTATTAAGATATGAAAAAACACTATGTTAAGACCATCAATGTCCTTATCTAGAAGAAAAAATATGAAAAAACACTATGTTAAGATCATCAATGTCCTTATCTAGAAGAAAAAATCATAATAGAGTCGTGCAAGTTGGGAAGTCATAGAGAATGATGTTATACATACGAAAAATGTTAATAACCACACCTTTTTAATATTTATTAAGTGACATTTTATGATAATCTCGTTAATAAAGACTGATATAAGATTGTATTTAATAATAAAAAGTTCTAAAAACTTTAAATATGTGTGTTTATTGTAATAACTCACATAATTTTTTATGTGATCAAATCACATTAAATTTTGATTTTTTTCACGATTTTTTATTCAAAAATAATTCTAATAGAGAAAAAAGTTAAATATTAAATGTGGACATCTATTTAATTGAATATTCTAACCTTGATTCACTATGTTATATACGGGTGTTTAAATTTAAACTGATCCAAAATAATAATTGAAAATCGCTAAAAAATTGAAAAATTAATCAAACCGATTTATTTGAATTTGTTTGAATGATTTTTTCTCTCAAATTGATTGGTTTGGTACATATTGCGATTTGTGTTTTTGAAACTGAACCAAATCATAATACTTATATTACTTTAGTGTTATGTATTATATCACTTTAAGTTTCATAATATTTTATAGTGTTATGCACATGAGTATATACCATTTTCTTTTTTAGATCATTTTTTTAAGATATGTTTTGTTTAAAATAGATAAAAGTTTAACAATTTTTTTATTACATAAGCCTTAACATATTAATAAGTTTCATAGATTATTATTAACAATTTTTAATGTAATTTAATTTAAAAGATGAAAAGAAAGTATATAAATTTTAATGATATAATATTTTAATAAAAATCACAAAAATCAAATCAAATCTCAAAATATTGGTTTGATTTGATTTATGTGTTTATCTTAAATAAAAATCAAATCAAAATTGTATATGTTTTATAAGTTTAATTCATGTCATTTTTTGATAAATAATTGGATCAAAGATCAAACTAAGTCGCAAACACTCTTGATATTGCGGGAATATGATCCTTTCCACTAGACTCAGTTTGAGTTAGTTTATTAGTTGTATTGATTATTATGTCATCAATATTTTATATATTTTGGAAATTTTATCAATTTAATTAATTAATTATAATTATACATTGATTTAATTGTGTTTTTTTATACATTTTATCAAAATTAAACAACTATAAATATATAGTAAAAAGATCTTATATTTATATTTTTTAAAAGTAGATATTATTATAATTTTGATGTATATCAAAGAATGAAATTATTTTAAATTAATATAAAATTTAATAAATATAATAATCTAATATATTTGAAAATAAAATTATCTAATAAAATATAAAATAATCTAATAATACATTTTTTTAAACTAGGTATCCCTTCACCCAGTGTTAAAGACTAATCTCTATTGAGATAATGAGATTAATTTAAGGAGTTGATTCTCATAACAAATATTTTTTTATAAAGATTAAACTCTTCATCATATTCTTAAAGAACAAAATTAGTAAATTATTTATTAATCATGTCATATATAATTGTATATATACAAAGAATGAACGAGAGAATGAATGTTTTTAAGTGAAAATAATTTTTATTTGAAGAATATGAAAAATTAAAATTTTGGATAATTATTGTATATGTTTGATAAAAATTTCAACATTATTTAATAATTATATATTCTATTTTAAAAAATATAAATTTCTTTTTATTTTAATTATTTAAATAAATCTAATAGTATATATTTATAATTCTCATTTTTTAACCATAATTATTGTTGTCTGTTATGTGTGCGCCAACTCATTGTGCCACCTTCTTTGATTATCACGGGACTCCAGATTAAACGGTTTCTTGTTCACTTACTTTGTAATTATTTTATTATAAGAAATAGATCAAAGTCAAAATTAGTTCCGGCAAACTGGCATAGAACATTGTAAGATTTTGAGAAAAATTTTGAAAACATTTACTATTTACTAGATTCCCTGATAAAGAAAATTACCATATCTTTAATATGGAGAATATTTTTTTATAAAAGAATCTTTAAAATATATATAATGTTAAAATAAAATTTCCTCTTTTCTTGAAATTTTAAAATGAGATATATTATTAAAAAAATGAAAGATGAGATATGTAATATTATGAGATCCACTAAAAATTAATCTAAAATCCTAATTTAGAATCAACATCTATACTAAAAATGTTTTAATATAATGTTAGGCCAGGAATTTGTAAGGACTAAATAAACATTTTTATCCGTGAAACACTTTTTCATGTATGAATATAATAAACAGTGTTATTGAAGTATTAATTAACAATTAAAAAATATTTATTATAGAGATTATAAAAGAGCATTAAAAAAACCATGAATAATATAATTTTATGCATGTTAAGAAAATCTTTTTCTTAATATTTTATTAACTAATATCTCAACAACCCTTATTATCATTTTCCTCTTATTTTCATATTTTCTTCTCTGTACTGTACCATTTCATAGGCTCCATTTTAGCACTCCTTTTTCTTTATTAGTCATATTCCTCCGTTCAGGCAATTTCGTCGTTGTTTCAGCCACACCAGGTACTGCTACATTGTGTGCAACGGATCGATAGATTTCACAAATTAAATTCTGTTTCATTTTTATCAAACAAAAGAAAAATAAATAAATGAAAGCAGTAATTAAGTTCTCTGAGAAATTTATACACATGAGTACATATATGTAAACCAATTCTAAGGTTTTGTTTATTCGTACTTAAGAATTCAACTCATACATCACGGAGTTTTGTAATAATTCACGTACACTATCTCCTTAATAACAGATTATAAGGTTTAAGAAAAGGTATAAGAAGTTGCAAAGGAATAACCAACTTATTTTATTATTCACTTACTGTCTAAAGTAACAATAACAAATACAATAAGTCCATTAATTGTACTAGGAAACCTAAGATAAAGAAATGCAATGTCATGTATTACATGGAAGATACCGAAATACAAAATAATAACAAACGATTGTTATCATATACAACAAAATAATAAACTTTTAAACTTATCTTAATAAAAAGTTTGTTTACAGTTGTTTTGTTCACAACGTACTTAATTACTTGTTGGGCCTGGTGCTGAACCATTTGTTAGCACAGTGATTGTGGGCAAAAGCCAAGTCCTCTTTAATTGCAAGAACATCCCAGCTCAATGACAGTGGCACTCCCAGATTCTTGGAAAATCCTGCAATTCTTTCTCGTCATAGCCAAGTGAACCTTCATATAAAATATTCATAGTTATACATTTTTGTTTCAAATGATCCAAAATCGTGTAATTGAAAATATACTTGCACAGAAGATAGATTAAACATCTTTTTTTATTGTTAAATTCAAAAATATAAATATTAATCATTAGTTTTATCCGAAATATAAATTTAATTGGGAGTTAAGAAAGGAGAGAAAAAAAAAAAAGGTAGTTTGTTTGATTTCTCCAATTAACAATAACTAACCAACTAATTATTAAATATTTGTTAATTTTTTTTGTTAATTTAATCACTCAATCAATGTAACTCTCTCCAATTTTAAATAAGTAAAAATCACATATGACGCATTAAAATAATTATTTTTTTGTTAAGCAATTTTCATCATAGATGCTCTAATTAGATACTCACTATCTTTGTGTTTTTAATAAAGTGACACGTACACCCTTATTATATTTAATCAAGTGACACAAACACTTATTTTTTTATAATATACTAATAAAAAAATATTCACAAAATATAATTATAATCACTCTTTACATATTTCTATATTTTAAAATGATGTATATGATTTTTTTTTATTGTTAACATTATAAAAATTTAAGAAAAAAAGTTATAAAAATAATACTAATCTATTCTTTCTTTTATCTCATTTTAAAAAAAAAATATCGGGCAATATTAATTGTATCATGGGAACAATACCATTTTTATGGGGGGGAGGGGGGGGGGGGGGGATTACAAAATATATTCAAGTAGAAAAAAATCCTTGTGGGGGAAATTGTCCCCATACTTGTAATCGTGAATATGCCACTAGTCGTTGATTATATATAATTTTTTTAACAATTATATTTAAGAAAGAATTAAGTTATTTATATTAATGTTATTTAATATATAATTTTGATAATTTTTAAATTGTTTTTGATATTTTTAATGTGTATCACATCTCTTTATATTAAGTAATGATATACTATTTATTATGCAGTTAATAATTTTGATATTAAGTAATATATAACGTCAATATATATAATATACCTTAATTTTAATTTAGTTATTAAAATATATTTTAAAACAATAATGAATTAAAATCACTAAACATGGGAATGACGTTACATTGTATGAGCTTAATTAGAGGTTTTGGATTGAAGTTGTAACACCCCGTAGGCCTCCGACGTGTTATCATTAATAATATCAAATTAGCGTATAAAATATCAAATATACAGTTCAGCGGAAACATAGGATCGTTTTCTTGATACATTATGTATGGAAACACATAATAGAACCATAACATCACGCCCCTGCTGATCCAGTTTATCAAACTCAACCTAATAAGACAGGTAACAAAGCTTTAGGCAGAGTAACACCAATATAAACATACACATGTACTCAGGGAAAGTCTCATATACATATATCCAAGTTCTGTACAATATATGTATCACAGGTTCCCACCACACACGGTGCTACAAAAGAATGTCATCCCTCAGAAGGGGTATACAGAACTATATCAAAACAAAACAAAACAAAAAGGAGCCCTCAAGCTCTCCATACTGTTCCTCAACTAGGCAGCCTAGTCTCTGATGGGCCTCTTGCCCTGAGACTGCTCTTCTCGTCCTGATGGTTCACCTGAAACCACATAAACCCCACACGGGGTGAGATAATATATCTCAGTAAGCTCAGGATCCATGGAGGAATCTCCTCCAACCTGGCCCACTATCATAAAACACATGCATATATATATCACAATCAAATGGCCCACTGGCCTAGCCCTCTGGCTTTCTCAGTCACATAACACATCATACAGGGTGACTACACATAACAGAGCAGGAGGAAACCATCTCCTGGAATAAAGTCACCAAATAGGAGGAAACCATCTCCTAAATCAAATCACAAAGCAGGAGGAAACCATCTCCTGAAATAAAGTCACCAAATAGGAGGAAACCATCTCCTAAATCAAATCACAAAGCAGGAGGAAACCATCTCCTGAAATAAAGTCACCAAATAGGAGGAAACCATCTCCTAAATCAAATCACAAAGCAGGAGGAAACCATCTCCTGAAATGGGAGGAAACCATCTCCCAGTGTTAGGCCGGAACTTACACCTGTGTCATCCCACCGGACGCTACCCTTAACGGGGATGTACACATATGGTACCTCCGAGAATAGCAGGAAACCATCTGAACTATTCCCTTGGCCTAGGGGATCATCATCACCCCGGGATCATCATCACCCATGAGCCAGCCATACTAGGAGGAAACCATCTCCTAGGGAGGTCCATATCTATCTATTGGCCAATA
>PYAF01002131.1:928134-962778 GCA_007407185.1 Glycine tomentella
TCCCACGCCCCAGGCGTGGACCCCACGCCTCAAGCGTGGACCTCCCACGCCCCAGGCGTGGCTCCCACGCCCCAGGCGTGGCTCTCCAGTGAAAATTTCATTTCTGAGCTGGTTCCCACGCCCCAGGCGTGGACCCCCACGCCCCAAGCGTGGAACCTCAGAAAACCAAAAACAAGGCTTAAAACGCATGGTTATAACAGAAGTCATAGGATATGTAGGATATCTATGATCTTTTAATTATTTAAAAGTAACTTGAGTTAATGATGATGGATACTATAATCTTATAATATATAATCATTAATATGATTTAATCAAATTTACTTGGCCTAATTATCGGTAATGAATTTAATTATATTTTTAAATACATTGTCCTTGATCTAATCAAATAAAACATATGTAGTATTTCTTGTAAATTTATATATAAAAAGATTTTTCCTTTCAATAACATTAGTTTTGTAATTACTAGAATTCTAGAAAAAACAATAACTCATAATAAATTTTAAATGTCACATGATTTATTTTGATATAATGTTTAAAAAATAAAAAATAATTTTATTTACATACATACAAAAACTACTAATATAACAAAATATATAAATAAATTTGTGCATCTCACGTATATGAAACTTTTTTATTTGTAAAATTTTATTTAGTTCTCAGGCCTAGCTTCTTCGTATCACTAATGGAACGACATGAACGATCCCATTCCTACTTCTCAGATAAATATATATATCTACACACGAATTAAGCAAGAGCAAAAAAAAAACGCAAACAATAGAATTACTAACCCTAAAAAAATGTAAACCAAAAACTATATATAGCTCCAATTATAATCAAGCATGAAGACTCCATGGAGTTGATTTTGGTTACAATCTTGTCCAATAATCCTCATCCTGAAGTTGCAGAATTTCATGATCGGGGAGATCGAAAGAGTTCCAAAAGCCTTGAAATGCCATAAAAAATACCCCCAGCCATTAGAATCAAAATCAAGAACTTGCAATGAACCCAGCAATGTGAATAATTTATAGAATAAGTTCGTGGCATCATCGAGGCATCATAATTTGCGTCATTCCTTTGCTCCATGGTCATTTAGACTTCAACTTCAACTACATCAGGTACATTGCGTGCAATGGATCCACATATTTCACAAATTCTGGTTCATCTTTATAAAATTTAAAAAAGAGAGTAAAATCAGCAAGTTTTATCAGAAATTCAAACACGGGAGGTTTAAGAGATCAGGGTTCATCATTACAATAATTTTTTTTCTTTTCTTTTATTTTCATTCTTTCTTTCTTGTTCACAATGCACTTACTTGTTTCGCTTCGTCATGATGAACCATTTCTCAGCACAGTATTCATGGGCAAAAGCCAAGTCATGTTTGCAAGAACATCCCGGCTCAATGACATTGACAGTCCCAGATTCATGAATATCGTTCGTAGTGTCCGTGTAGAGCTCACAAATCCTGCAATTCTTTCTTGCCATAGCTAAACGTACCTATGTACAAAATATTCATAATTATTATATTTTCTCAAACAATAACAGAATATATATTTGCACACAAGAAAAATTAAACATCCTTTCTAATTTAAAACTCAAGACTTAAAAAAAAAAACTTCATAAATTTATAATAAAAATTTCTACACAAAATAACCACATTTTTTTGCTGAATATAACCACAATTATTTTATGAAAATATCCTATTAATTATGCTCTAAATATATACTAATTAAAGTAATTAAAAATAGTTATTGGAGGATAATTTACTTTTGGATGGTTGAAAAGCAAGAAAAGAATAAAGTTCTATCCCTGCAGAAGATGTATGGTTCAATCCAATCTTTGATTTGCTTCTCCAAGATTTTTACAGTAGCATGTTTTGTCTTATGCATTCGAAGAAGCCAAAAACACGTTAGAACCTCCAAAAATATAAAAATAGAAAAATAATAAAAGATGAGAAGGGAAGAATGAAAAGAATAACAATAGGAAAGAAGAATATTTTTGTTTGTGTCTTAAAGTTCAAGTTGTCAATATCTTTTATATATATATATATATATAATATTTGTAAGTATGCTCCATTGACAAAGGCTAATAATAATAAATAACCTTTAATTTTAAATCAATATAAAGTAAATTATTTATAAAGTCATTTCATTAAAAATATAGTCATTTATTGACTTCAAAATAACAATAAAAAATTATCAAAGAAAAGAAATATAAAAAATAAATAAATAATACTTGAATATACTGTCTAATTAAAAAAAGAAACAATGCAGTTATTTCTAATGAATACTTTAAAAAAGAAATAATATATTTATCTAAAAAAGAAAGTATGTAATTATCTTTATAATAAATACTAAAAGAAAATTTCTTAAAAAGTAGAAAATGGAAAAATATTTTGTCACCTTTTACTTTTACTTATGCTACGTGAAAACTTATTTTTGGAAATCTATCTTGCCTCAAAGTTTCCCTTCACATCTGTATCCAGAGGCGGACTCAAGTGTTAGACAAGGGGGGGCAACTGTCCCCCCTTAAAATTCAAGACAAAATTATTAAAATACCCTTCTCTTACATTTTTCACAAAATATTCGAGTAAAAAATCCAAATAATACATTTTTATTATAAATTTATCAATTTGGGACATTCTTGAAACATATTACAACTTTGGGGCAGTTGGTTACGTCTGATTTGGGTAGGGGTGGTCATGCCCAAATTAGGCAGGAGTGGTCATGCCTAATCTGGGCGTGTTCCACCTCAGGTTGACACGTGACAATTCAGCTATAGGGTGGTGTTTTCGTAAATTTTGGAAGGCCATAACTTTTGATTGGGATGTCCAATTGAGGCACATAATATGTCAAAACGATCGTTGTTTTAAGGAGAAGCCGTTGGTGAGTCTTGAAGAGGACTTGGTCAAAATTTTTTTCCTAAAAAAGGCCTCTAAGTGCTTCAAAATTGCAATTTTATCTTCCAACCTCCAAAAAATTTTCCGTTTTCTATTTTTTTCTTTATTCAACTAGTGAATTGCATGGTATTTTCTATTTTTTTTTGTTTACTTCAATTAATTTCGAGCGTTTTGACATATCGTACGACTCCATCGGATATTTCCGTCAAAAGTTCGACCATTTGAAACTTATATTGTTTGTTTTTTTTTATTTGTCAATTTTATTCAATTAGTGAATTGCATGATGTTTTTTTTATTTTTTTAGTTATTTCTATTAATTTCGACCATTTTGACATAAAGTACGCCTCAATCACTAACCCTAATACAATACTTATTTTAAATTGTACTGTTTTTTAATTTTTTTTATTACTTATATTAATTATTATTTTTACTGTACTTTTTTAAATAAGAAAAAATATAAATCAATTCTACAACAATTTTTGAACATTTTGTCAATCACATAAAACCATCATTGACCCTAGTACAATACTTATTTTAAACTGTACTGTTTTTTAATTTTTTTATTACTTATATTAATTACTTTTTTTTACTGTACTTTTTTAAATAAGAAAAATACAAATCAATTCTACAACAATTTTTGAACATTTTGTCAATCACATAAGACCATCACTAACTCTAGTACAATGCTTATTTTAAATTGTACTATTTTTTAATTTTTTTATTACTTATATTAATTAATTTTTTTTCTGTACTTTTTTAAATAAGAAAAATACAAATCAATTCCACAACAATTTTTGAACATTTTATCAATCACATAAGACCATCACTAACTCTAGTACGGTATTTATTTTAAATTGCACAGACTAAATAAAAATATACAACCAAATTGTAACACCAAGGAATCCCTAAGGTGAAAAAATTGAATGGGTTTTTTAAAAAATAAATTAACAAAATTATAATTTTGTTTAATGAAATTTGAGTGAAATTTTATTTTGATTTATGTAAATAATGAATCATGTAATTTGATTGGGATGTCCAATGGAGACATAAAAAAATAAAATACAGTCGAAATTAATAGAAGTAATAAAAAAAAGCAGCATGCAATTCACTAATTGAATAAAATTGACAGAAATAAAAAAACAACAAACAATATAAGTTTCAAATGGTCGAACTTTTGACGGAAATATCCAATGGAGTCGTACGATATGTCAAAATGCTCAAAATTAATTGAAGTAAACAAAAAAATAGAAAATATCTTGCAATTCACTAGTTGAATAAAGAAAAAAAATAGAAAATGGGAAATTTTTTGGAGGTTGGAAGATAAAATTGCAATTTTGAAGCACTTAGAGACCTTTTTTGGAAAAAAATTTTTGACCAAGTCCTCTTCGAGACTTATTAGCAGCTTCTCCTTGAAACAACGATCGTTTTGACATATTATGCGCCTCAATCGGACATCCCAGTCAAAAGTTATAGCCTTCCAAAATTTACGAAAACATCGCGCTGTAGCTGAATTGCCACATGTCAGCCTGGGGTGGAACACGCCCAGATTAGGCATGACCACTCCCGCCTAATTTGGGCGTGACCACCCCTGCCCAAATTGAACGTGACCAACTGCCCCAAAGTTGTAATATGTTTCAAAAATACTCCAAATTGGTAAATTTATAATAAAAATGTATTATTTTGATTTTTTTTGCCCAAAATATTCTAGCCAATTCAATGCAGGCAGTACTCACGTTCCCTATCGTGCTTAATTTACTCAGATTATGATTATATGATTCATGTGACTTTGTTTGATGTGACTATTGTACAAACTAAATAATATTAATTCTCAACTTGTTGGTTATTACTTTAGCCATAGTTTCATTTATAAATTGTTGGTCTCATGACTCTTAAGTCATGGTAATTATTTTTGTTTTGGCCTTTTCAGCTTCGTTTCGTGCACCATGTATTTGACACTTGCAGTTTCGAGGGAAAGCAGTCCAAGAAACAAGCTGTCAATTTGAAACAACACAGGAGGTACCGAGTTTTAAATATAACCATGCAAATATTCTGGTTTACCTACATTCTGTTTACCATGTTTGTTGCATTAGATGAGCTTTGGTCTTTATACTGGCATCGAAGAGAATCAGCTCGATCAGCTGTATCTACTTTATGATTTTTATCTCATT
This sequence comes from Glycine tomentella, assembly GCA_007407185.1. Lineage (NCBI taxonomy): Eukaryota > Viridiplantae > Streptophyta > Magnoliopsida > Fabales > Fabaceae > Glycine > Glycine tomentella. Next base: position 933,199 of record PYAF01002131.1, read on the forward strand.
TTTAATTATATATGTTTTGTAATTCACTTAAAAAATAATACACAATCTGTTTTACTTTTACCTTTTCACTTACATGCCTACATAAGTAGATGTTGTAGAGTTGTATCCTGTGTTGTTCTTCCTTTAGGTGTGTATAAAACTAAAAATCATAAAAAGACACCACAACGCTGGAGAGGTCTCTGTGACCAAAATGAAAGGAACTAAACTACTGCTGATCTTCTGAGAAGAAAGGCAGAGACCAAAGCATTGATAACATTGTGTTCTTAGTGTTTAACTTTGTTATGCTATTCACACAAATGAGAAAAATAAAATAAAATTTGTTACGGTATCAAAATTAATAATTTCAGTTGGGTATACTTATCTTTCAGAAAATGATAGAGTAGGAAAACAAAATAAAATAAAATGTCTGCTTATGGATCCGCCACTGAGAGGCATGAATTTATTGGGTGCCCCTCCTTGATTAATTTTCTGGATCCGTCACTTTCTGTATCTATATTAGTATCATATGTATGTACGGTGGAAAAAAGTAGACAGCAGAAAAGAGTTTAAAAAAAGTAAATAATTAAAAAAATGTGGACTATCAATGTACCACACAATAACAAGTGACAAATTCCTCTAAAAAAAATAACAAATAGTTGTATAAATTTTATATATAGGAGGATCCAAGAGTAATAAATCATGAAGATGAGTGAGTAAGTGAATTTCACCTCTCTCTCTCCCTATCTTTTTACATAAATTTTTTCTTGGATCGATCTATTTTTAAAACAAAATGATATTTTTAGTTATTATTTTGTGTTTAAATAGAGAATTCAACTAGAAATTTTGATAAAGGAATTCAAATATTAAATTTTAATAACAATTTTTTTACATGTTTTATGCAACTCAGAAGTAGATGGTGGTACTTAAATAAATAAAAAAAAAAAGAAGTGGATGGTAGTGAACTGGTGAGTGTGCTCACAACGGTGAATTAATAAAAATTATATAATAAATTAAAAATATATAAATCACAAGATTTAAATATATTTTGCTGAGATTTAAAAATATTAAGTTAAGATTTAAAGGTAATAATTGCATATAAATTTTATAAATGAATTTTACCTGAAATAAGTCCTATAAACAAATATGAACAAAAAAATCACCTAAAGTAAAAATGTTTTGCGATTTTTTTTTCGTCAAAGCATATTAATATTTACTTAAAATACACTAATATTTAAATTATAGAATAAAAAATATCATAAAATATTAATATTACATGAAATCCCCACAAACAAAATAATCTACATAAAATCGTATTAATATTTAAAATACAGTGAAAAAATAAAATTTAGTTAAATATTTTTTATATAAATTTATCTAGATTAAATTTGTTTACTTAATTATATTATTTTCTTTTCAGTTAGAACAACTTTAAAAACTATTTAAAAAACAACAACTTTGATTTGAATAGTGGCATTATAATGTTATTCAATTTTCATATAATTAACATATTATATACAAAATTAATGATGAATACAACTTATAACCCGTGGGATGCACGGTCACAACATCCTAGTATGCATTTTGCGAGAATAACTTATTTCTTACAATTCAGAGCATAATAAAAATAAAATGAGATTCCTAAAAGAATAAAAGATTGCAAAAATATAGTAAAATACCCTAAAATAAAATAAAATTTCCTAAATTTAATGTGAGTATAAATCATAGTCATTTTCTTATAAAGAAGCTCTGAAATGCACCATACTCTAAAAGTCACCAATTAAAGCAACTTGGTGTGTTCTGATTTGTAGTTGAAGATTTGCTGCAAAATCATCCCTAGCCTTAACCCTAACGTCCTCCATCCACAAATTCTTTGATCAGCATACATTTCTCTTGCATAACTCGATTGACGACTAATATGTTGCTCTTAATTCTGCTCATGAGAAGTTGTTGAAGGGCTAACAAAGGATGAAATGTGTTGAGTGGGGTTCTTGGGAAGGCTTGAAGCATGCTTGGTAGTGTTTGTATATAGTGTGGTCACCACTTACATATATCACTGCATGTTCTTGGTTTTCCACACCTAATGCAACCAAGTATACTAAGGATTGATTTCTTTTGCCCCGTTGGATTTGAGTTTCGACTTGTTCCTTCCATTAGGTATCTTTAATTTGTTCAAATTCTGTACAGTCCAAACTCAATTGTTCATAACCAATGATATCAATATCACATAACACATACATGGTACATATTTTCATGTGAATATTATAAATTGAAACAAAGGAAAGCAACAAAATATAAAAATAAAAATGACTGTGTAAATCAAAATTAAATAATTTTTATAAAGTTATTTCAAAGAAAACAAAATGCCTACCATGAATCTATGAATCTATCACTAATATAACAAATTCACTAAAATGGAAAACTAAATTAAAGAAACTAACTTAATTGGTATGGTAATTAAATAAAATTTTATCATAACTCAAACCAATGAGTTGACTCTCGCTCATTCACCTCTTTAATTATTAATATAGTTATCTTGTTCCTCTCTTTATATGTAGTAGGATGCTTAACTATTTGAAATATATATAGAAAATGACATGAAATAACTTTATATGGAATTAATTAAACATCTAACGATTAGTGTGAAATTTTTTTTGGATCATCGTAATTACGAGCAAAATTAATCTTTGATTAGTGAATTAGGAGACACTCAATGTGGTCTCTAACCTAAAAAAAAAAAAAAATCTAAAGAGTATTAGCATGAAAGGATGAAAAAATCCTTACAAAGACTCTAAACATATCCATAACGAGAACCATATGTATTAGTAACTCTTTGATGGGCAGAACTCTAATAAGTACAAATCCTATATACTTTTTAGGTTTATACACTAGACTCTTTGTTGAGTTTTTCTAGATTGTCTTATGTGCTTTGAAGAAGAAGTTTCTATTTATAATATTAAAAGATATATGAATTTGTGTTTTTTTAAAGGATATATTTGATTTAAAATAATCTCATATCTCTTAAACTTATTGATTTATGACAAATATATTTTGTAAATAATCACATGATTAATTACACTAACTAATAGTATGATTTAATCTTGACATGCAACAATAAAATCTAATTCTTATTTTTATGGAATACTTCTACATTTAAGAAAAAATGCTCTTTATATTTATGAGCTATATTCTTGGTCTTATCAAAAAATATAATAATATTTTTTTAAAAAATATTTGATTAAATTAAATGGTTAACTAATCCTATTTCTTTTAAAATTCATGTTTTAGTCCTTAAACTTTTATTTGACAGTTCAAAGTTCCTAATTTTTTTAAAATTCATGTTTTAGTCCTTAAACTTTTATTTGACAGTTTAAAGTTTCTAAATTTTTTTCATTAAAATTTTTAATGCCTAAACTTTTTGTAACATATGCAACAACCATTGACGAAAGTTATTTTCGCAACGACATTTTAGATATTCTAACAATAAATATATATGTGAATTGTCTTTTTTCTTGTAGTGCACCAAGCAAAAGTACTGGTTGTAATTCTACCCAGACCCTAGGACAAAAAACATCTGCAATGGCTAGGATAAATACGCACTGCTGCAAAAATTATCAGTAACAGGTAGGATAAAGACAGACATATTGATAATAAAATATATATTTTTTATGTGATATTGAACAATATTCATTGAAAGATGTTAATATCTTAAATGGATTTTAATATATATTTAATCTTTGATTACCGAGAGATATCCAAGGTCACCCAAAGTACAATATTATTAAATCTACTTTTGTTCAATCTAATTAGATAATGGCTTGAATTTAATTAAGTAATCTAGTTTTTCTTTAAAAATATATCAAGTTTTTGTTAGTAATATATTTTTCACAATACGGATCATGGTTGACCTAAGAGTAAAATAACTGAAGCTCATACTTTAGGTTCATCAATGAATAAATTATTTATTCTTAAATTTTATAATACAAAAAAGTTACATATGTTGATAAAAAAAATCACAAATACTAGCAAAAAAATGACTCAAATATAAATTTTATTTAAAATAATAATTTTTTCTTTAAAATCTTATTTTAAGTCTCATTTATTATTGGGTCAGCCTTGATACGGATAAATGTTCAAAATTTGAATCACATGTCATTGATATGAGATAAGTAATTCAACACATAAAATAATTATAATCATTATAATACTAATGTTATTATTAACCATCTTAAAGATTTTTATTGTTATAATATTTTTAAACATTGATTATTACAAATAATAGTTTTCATTATATGCTTAATGTTATATATATATATATATATATTATAACCAGTATATGATATATTATATGAGAATTTATTTTAATTAAACTAAAAATATGAGTAGTTTAATTTAAACTTAGAAGTTTTTTTTTTAAAAAAAAAAACAACATAATTTAAACTAGGAGTACATGGAACTTTTTAATTTGGAAAATATTAATTAATTTTCATGGTTTGCTTCTTCGTATAGCATTTGCATGCGTTGCTATCACGAATGGCACAACTTGAATGATCCCAATATTCCTATTTCTTAGAGAAATATATATAACGAAGGAAGAGTGTTTGTTTATAAATATAAGCAATATATAGAAATTACTAACCCTCAAGCTGACGAGACTTGGAAAGGTTAACAAGGGATAATTCTAGTTCAAGACGAACCCAAAAGGCAACCTTGAAGCCCTTTTAATTTTACCTTACTAGTCTCTTCTATACGTTCTATATGTAAAAGAACCTACGGAGACACACCAACATATATTAATTGGTTCCTCTTCAACCTAAAAGCAACTCACACACCAAACTTCTGGAATAATGGAAATTAGCAAGCATGCTAATCGGTCTTATGACGATTTTGATCCTTTGTTTATGTGGCGTAGAGAAGAGGGCCGTGACACCCTTGAACTTCACCTTCCAGGCATGTTACATTGCATGTATCTAAAGTTATATATATATATATATATATATATATATATATATATATATATAAGGGTTAAATAAGTTTTTAATCGAATTTCAAATTTTGAGTTATAATCTTTCTAATTTTTTTATAATTTAGTTCTCTTGTTTATTTTTATTGTTCATAATTAGTACTTATAAGATTATAAGGTTAACTTTGTGCTCTTTTATTGTCCATTTTTGTCTCTCCTAGGGATTAGTTACGAACACTAAAAATTAATAAAAACTAAAAATAAACAAATGATTTTAGAACAATTAAAGTATTAAACACAAAATTCGAAATGACAAAAAAACGTATTTAATCCTGTAAATAATAAATAGCATGTTTCATGAATGGTTCCACCTCTTCATATAAAAGCAATTTAATTTGTTGAACCTATACAGCCCAATATTTATTTGAATGTTATATATTTAATTTATGCATACTCATCAAAACATTTTATACAAACTAGACCACAAATATTTCATATTTGTTTTTGTTTTTTCAGGCTTTAGGAGAGACCAAATAAGAATTCAGATAAACCATGTTGGTTTGTTGGTAATAAGTGGAGAGCGTCATGTTGAAGGAAATAGATGGAAAAGTTTCAAGAAAGAATTCGAAATTCCATCATACTGCAATGACGATGCAATTCATGGTAACATGATGCAGAGCATTCTTTCGGTGGTGATGCCAAAGAAAAGTCCTCAAATTAACCAAGAGGATCAGCAAGAACACAAAAAAGAGAAAAGGGAAAATGAAAAAGAAGAGGCTGAAACCTCAACCAAAGAGGCAATAGCTGAAGAAGATATGGCTCATGCAGAAGAGTACCAGCAGTTTGAAGAAAATTACAATCATGTGAGGCCGTTACCACAGGAAACTACTGGAGAAGTTGCCCTAAAATTCATGCTTGTGATGACTCTGATATTGGTTATAGCAAGTTACCTAGCAGATGTAAGCAAAAGCCTCATGGCTCAAGGTGCTTCATATTTTCACAATTAGAGACCAGGATATATGCTTCTGGTTTAATTAAGGTGATTGTGTTGTAAATTTTAATCATGTGAACAAGGAGAAAGTTGTCGTGTCATAATAATTTATTTGGCGGAATTGAAGTTTCGCGTGGCCTATTATTGCATGCTTGTTTAATTTACTTTTGAAATGGATGTCCAAAATGATGTGCAATATATTGCTGCGGTCCTGGAATGAATCAGTAACAACGAATTCGTGGAATGAGGGATCAAGAAACGGATTGATCATGGGTTTGCGTTTTTCAAATCGGCATTATTCCTGTTTTGGGCGAAACAAATCCTCTAACTACGTGCCTGATCATTATTTTCCTTAAAAAAGAGTATATATATATATATATATATATATATATATATATATATTGACAAAAAGGAAGATTATGAAGTTATTTGGATATAAGCTTAAAAGGGTTTTTAGAATTTTTTTTTATTGAAAAAAATTCATATTTTTATTAGAAAAGCAATCAAAAATATTTGTAGTTTATATTCAAACAAACCTTATATATAATATTAATGAAAAATAAACTAGTATCAATTTTTTAATATTTAATTATTCATTTAATTCTTATACTTGTATCAATTTTAACTTTTATACTTAAAAGTCATTTCCTTTTATTCTTTTACATATTATTTTTAATCCTTCAACAGTCAACGACAGAGACAAAAAAAAGATAAAAATGCTAAGTGATGGAAACAACATTTTGATATATTTTAATGAAAACATATCAAAATGACTAAATAATGGAAACAACATTTGCCAATCACCAACAATGATTAAGTGATGGGAGTTTGGACATCTTAAGTGATAAACACATATTTAATTATATTTTGATGTGAGTTTTCATGTTACATTTATACATTTTGATATATTTTATTTAGTAAAATCCATGATTCAATATAAGTTTGTGAAAAATAAATGCTTAAGAAGTTTTATGTGAAAAATGTTAAAAATCTTAGATTTTTGGCATCAATCAAAAGATCAAGATTATGATAATTTTGTACAACTACAAAAATTATGTATACCTATAATATGTGTGTCACATCTAGTTAAAGATTGCAATTATCACTATCAAATTTAAATCCTAATTAATTGATAAGATTAATAGATAATTGATTATTTAATTAAGGAAAAATAGAAGAATGATCTCCGCATAATATTATAAATAAGGAATGATAACCTCTTTTTTAAGTATCTTTTGTTCTATTCTTGATAATTTTGAGAGAGAAAAGTCTTGTGTGGGAGTCTCTGGAGGAGCGCAAAGATCAAAATTGGGATGGATTCTTGCCAAATCTTCTTCTCTTTTGGTATTTTTGTATTCTTTATTTGGATTTCTAGTTTTCTCATAATCATGAGCAATTAATCTCCCTTGTCTAGTATTGTGATGTATGTATACTCTTGTACTTTTCTTCTTTTTCTTATTTTAATGAAACCCTTGATGTTTCCTAGCCAATTAATTTTTCTTTATTTTTCATTGTTAATTTTGAATTGATCACTTCAAATTTTAATCTATTGGATGAAGTGAACATTGTGTTTTGTGTAATTGATTGACCTAGGAAGAAATTATTTTTAAGTAAGATGAAACTTGTCATGAGAAATTTCGATAGATTAATTAATTGATAATGCTTGTTTTGAACTTAATCATTTGACCTAATACTAATACGATATTTGTAAAATCAAAGAAGTATTGATTAGGACAATGAGTGTTATTAAACCATGACCAAAGATTAAAAATTGAAAACACTTGTAATTGACCATATTTGTAGTTTTATTAGAATTAGAATTGGGAGAAAATTAGAGGAAGTGAGAAATTACAATACTAGATTGTTTATTATAAGTACGTTTACATCAATTCTTCTATATTTTGATTTTAATTTACTAAATTGAGTAATTTGACCATAATTATCTTTAATTTAATTTAATCTTAATTGATTAGTTTTATAAAATTAATTGTTTGAAAAAATAATTAATCATTTAGGTTCAATATCCAGTCTTTTGATTTAGTTGTGTGAGTACTATTTTTATGTATCATTAAAAATGTATTCTTTTACAATCACATGCATAAGAAAAAAAATTGAAAACCACAAAAATAAGACATTTATCTTCTAGTCCAAATCAAATTAAACATGTATTGTTAAGATCACAAGAACAAAATAAGTCGTCATAATAATTCATCGAACAGCCACGAAAAATTAAACAAAAAAGAAACATAAAGAAAGATGACGAAGTGGCAACAAGATGAACTGTGACGTGTCTCTATCTCAAGCAAAGATGGCTGCGATGGTAATGAAGATGACTCAAAATAGAGATGAAAGTGGAGAAGGAGCAGAGGATGTGGGAGCAGGAGCAGGAGCAGGACCCGCAGCTTCAACGTTGATAACAAGCTTCATATAATGAGCAGCGCAGTGGTTTCCTACGCCACAAATATACCACTTCTTCCCTTCCGTTTCCAGTACTATGCTATCGTTTCCGCTTGAAAGTAACTCGTTGTTTGCCGTGAAGCTGCACTCCTGGAATTGTGTCCCATTCACTTTCACCACGTTGTGCTTCGTCTTGTCATAATTGAACCCTGCCCATTCATTAACATCAACACACACTCTTCATCTTAATTAGGGGACAAAAGGGAGAGATTATAAGAAATCACAAAGTGTTAATTACTATACAGTCTTAGAATGTAAGTTTGGTGGACCCATAACCCACGTTCTAAGATACTATCAGATCATATCCACGATTCATTCAAATGATCATTCATCATATTATCCACCCATTAAACCTAAAAATATTGAATGTGAGAGAATGTACTGAAAAAAATTCAAATCCCACATCTATTAAAGATAAAGTCAAAATAAAGTATATAAGTGTGAGACAATTCTGACTTTTTGCACTAACTTTTAAAATTGAATTAAATCAAAACCTACATTCTATTATCATGACCACAGAAATTCATGAATGCAAATAATCCAATTCCGACCAAGTAAAAAACTAACAATCACAGTTTTGATCTTGAGAGAAAGGGAGAAATGTGTTACCTATACACTAATCAAATAAATAGTGTTAGAATTTTATAAGCTTGAGTTCTGACCAAGTAGCATAGTTTTTATGATTGAAGTTATAAAGTTAACTTAATAATTTTTTTTTGTACATATTAACAAACTAACTACTAATCCAAACCCATGAAAAAAATGATTTTTTTTTTTACTTACAAAGCGTGTCACCAACACGGAAAACTTTGCCCTGTGCCCAGGGTGTGTAGTTAAAGTCAGCAGTCCAGCCAACCCAATCACCCACAGTGAAGTCAGTTGCTATGGCAACTGAGGAAAGCAAAACCATGGAAACAGCAAAGCAGGCCAAGCGAGCCGCAGAAGCCATTTGATTTGAACTAATGAGTTGAATTAAAATATATGAAACAAGACTTAGAGTAGCTAACAAATGTCTATCTATGCAAATATGTTATTGCTTAGATGAATTAATTGTTAGCCCACATCAATTTGCACTTCAATGTTGACTATATATAGGACTTTCTTATGCATTGATTTTATCGACATACATGGAACAAGCTTCGTACGAAGAGAAGTGTACCGGATCAAGCCGGTTTTTACCATATAACTTGTATTTACACGTAGGGATATAATTTTTCTTGACTTAATCATAAAGTGGATAGTTATTATTATTTTCTTTTATGAATAGATGTTAGTTATTAAAGTGGACAATTGTAAATTGTAATAGTCTGAACAAAATTATACGTTAATCAGTAATAATAAGCGATAATAATATGTTTCTCTTAATTAAATGATACATTATTTGAATTCTGGATATAAAATAAATTATGTTGAAAGGTAAATATAAATTTTGTGTATCTTCATGATCTCACACAAAAATTAGTAATTATTTCTAATAATGGATATTTTGTATTAATATTATGATAAAAAAAAGAATTATACATTTTTTTTTGTTTTAGGTTTTTCTCGGTTAAAAGTTAGAAAATATGTTGAGATAAATAATCTATTTTAAAAGCTGACATATCTTAGTAAGTATTTGCTTAATGATAATAATTATCTGTCAATTATATAAGATATATTTATTCCTTTGTTTTGGAATGGTGAGTTCTTCAATATATGCCCCGTGGAATGTGTCAAATGGATACATTGGAAAAGAGTATATTTGTTTCCCGCGGCCTGCTTTCCCTGTCGTATTATTAGCTTGCAGACTTGCATGTATAAAATGTATAAATGCCCAAACAATAGTTACCGTTATGATGATTAATGTTTTGATGACTATTATACATTTTAATCACCTCCTTATAAGTCAATTACTAATGTAAACATATTAATACGCACAAAATAGTATATATACATCTAGCATTTGACTTTGAAAAAAAAAAGATTATTTAAATTTTAAATGCAGAAAAAAAGATTGAAAATCTTTTGTAATTAAAATAAAATTAAGAATATTGGAACTTGTATGTAGAGAACTAGAGAGGTTAAAATTAAAGAAGGGAAATTACAATAAAAATCCTAAAGAAGAATTGTCTATTTGAAATTCTTAAACAATCTAATCTATAACCGGATTCATTTAAAATTACATCTGTCACTCTTAATCTATTCTATTCTATTTGTTCTTAAATAAAAAAAAAGGTTTTGTTAGGCACATGTGAATACTAAATAAAAAAATTTCCCTCCAAAACTGAAAAAGAGTAAATTTGTTCTCACGACTTGCCGTCTGCACTGTTTAGAAGTATGATAACTTACATGAATTAGGATTTGGATAGCAAAACATAGAATGGTAATTTGTTTTCACTACCTTCACTACAAGAATAAAAGTTATTCACAACTACTTTTTTCAAAACCAAATGATTATTGGCTCAGTATAAAAAAATGGATTATTGACAAAGATATATATCTGATAATGACGAAACTAATATTGTTAGGAAAATTATATTTATCCTAGGGTGTATTTGTTAGGAGAGAGAGAGAGCGGAAAAGATGATAAATAAACGATGTGAGATTCATATTTTTAAACTTCAATTTAAAATTTCATCTCAATTTACTTCTTTCTACTTTATCGAACGAATATCCCTAAATATCAAATTTGTCATCACCAATGCATATATCTTAGTAACACTTGAAGTGCATGTTGATGGCATAATTGCATGCTCTCCACTTGGTCATGGCTCAAAGCTTATAAAAAGGATTTCTCGGTGACATATCAAATGTGGCAAATGAATTCGGCTATATATGTCTTCTTAATTGTAAAATTTGTATATGATGTGTAGTTTGGTTTAGTTTAGTTGATATATGGTGGTTTTGATTGTTGGGATGAAGGTCCACATCTTCATTTATGCATCCACGTCTAGGTGAGGGTATGGACAAAGATGCATTCTCTGCTGTTAACTTTTTGTGGGGTGGGAAGATTATAGCAATACTAATGTGAAACTTGTGTTTAAGGGACCTATTTTAGGTGTCCATCTATTTATTTGTTAGCACTTCTTGTGCAATTTAATATTATTTGTTATTGCCGAGCAAAAAAACCAGCAAAATGAACACAAACGCAAAGATCCTAGTCTATTAGCAAAATTACTTTGGCCTCAAATATAATAATTCAAAATGATCTAAAATAAAAATTGAAAATCACTTTAAAAATCAAAACCTGAACCAAATCAATATTTTGGATTTGTTTATATTGATTTTTGAATAAACCAATCGGTTTAATTCAAATTGCGGTTAATGCTTGTGGAAATGAATCAAACTAAACCAGTCTACAAATATTTATATTATTTGCATATATAGTATTGAATAATATTTTGTTTTTTTACATGTACAACACAAATATATAAGATTGAATTATAATTAATTCTAGTGTAATTTGAACTCCAGTAAAAAAAATGTGTAATTTGAACTTAATAATATTTGTGTGTGTTGACTAGAGCATTAGTTTCTACTTCATATAACTCATTAAGTCAACACATATTAAATTTTTAAATGTATATGAATTTATTAGGTACTGTTACGCTATGATGTCTAAATAAAAATTTGAATGTTTGGTAGTGTTAGTGTCATTTTTTTAGTTAAATTAAATATTTTTAAAAACCACCTAAAGATAAAATTGAAAATATTAAAATTCGATCCAAACTATACCAGAAAAGATTAATTTGGATTAGATTATATTTTCAAATAGTACTATATATAATTTATCATATTTAGTTCAGATGACTTAAAAAAACTAACAAAAAATACGTACCCATTGTCTATTGGCTTCTCACTATGCAAAGGTAAGATAAAGTGATATTGTATGTAGCTTTATTCTTGCATATACAAAAAGATTTTTCTGGATTTAAATTTATGACCAACAAGTTACCAAAAACAAAACTTCATTATTATGTTAGGATTGACCATTCAGATGACTTATTAAAGGAAAATCCAAACCAAATCAAACAACATCACAAACACAGAATTTATATCCTGCACTCCTACTATTGCATCGGACACCTTATTGCATTCCAGAAAGCTCATTCTTGAATGCAAATTTACATTCTAGAACGAATTTTTCGAAATGTAATAAGAGGTGTAAGATGCAATATGGGTGTGCAGTATACAATAGCCCACAAACCCTGCCTTAACTAATGGGCCTTTAATTTTCAGGCCCAATGAAGTGACCTATTGCCCAAATTTCAAACCCAGCAATAATCGTCTTCTTCCTCAGGTTCGTTCTCGCCGTTCTGCGCTTCACCGGCACCATTGTTCCTCTAACCTTCACACCCTTTTCTCAGTTTCACTTCCGAAGCAAAGCATGGGTAACCCTCTTTTCCTTAAAACTCTAAAAATTTCTTATTTTTCAGTTTTGCATTTCAATTTTTTTTTATTGGGTGTGTTTTTGAATAAACTACATTTCAGAGAAGCAAACCTCGGAGAAATCGCGCCGGGAACGAAGGAAAGAATCCCGCTTGGCAAAGAATGCATCAAAACATCACTCCTGGCTCCTCCACCAGGTAACTCTATCATAGCTTCTTCTTCTTCTTTTTAGTTTTATTTGTATGTATTGTTTTCTTATCAAAACAATGTAAATTTATTTTTAAATTCTTGTTTTATAGAAATCTCGAGCTTTGAAAAAACATAGCAACAATTCAGATTCAGAGTTAGAAACTAAAAGCAAATTCGACACATCAGTTAGTCCTAGTGTCAAGGAAACACAAATTGAGAAGTTGGAATCTTACTCTAGGAAACATGAGACAGATGAAGGATACATGTTGTTAGAGGAAGAACATGGTGGTTCTGTTGCAAAGAAAAAGAAGAAAACGAAGAAGGGTTCTTCTAACAAAAGTTCCAGGAAGAGCATGGTGGAGATGATGGGCATGCAGGATGTTTCTATAGCTTCCAAAAAGGATCTAGAACTTGAAAGGAAGCTTTCCAAGAAGCTCAAGGTGAAGGAAGGAAAATTAAGGGGACTGGATGATGGGCTGAACATAATACTCGATGGAATGTTGTCAGCTTTTGATTTCATGGGAGAAGGGGAGGTTCTTGGTACTGGTGAATTGTCTGTGAAGAGATTGAAGAAGAGCTCGTCGAGTAAGAAGGACAAGTTGTCAAAGAAAAGAATGAAAGCGGAAGCAATGGATGATGTATCAGGGCATGTAGAAACTTCTGAAGAAGACGTAGAATTGGATGATGTTCCTGACAGTGCGCCTTCAAGGAAGAAGATTAAGAAAAGGAAATTGTTGGGTCAACAGCAGGAAGACAATGCAGAGGATGATGGTGTTGGCATATCCAAGCCTATGGAATCTTGTGGAATGGAGGCAGAATTGGGGGATGCTCCTGCTGAAGTTCCGAAAAAGAATGCCAAAGAAAAATATATAGCGCCTCACTTGAGAGCTCGTGCTGGCAATGAACCTGAAGAGCATACTCAAATTCGAAGACGTGTGCGTGGTAAGTAGGAGAGGCTTTGTTTTGAATCAGCATTTTTAATTGTATACCAATAATTGCTTTTCTTTCTACTTGAACTTTTTTCTTCAGGCCTTCTTAACAGACTTTCTGAATCTAATGTTGAGTCAATTACTGGGGAATTGTCCTTGATCTTTCAGGTATGTGACTCATATAGCAGTCTTGCAAATTAATGTTTGTTCGATTTCTTGTAACAAAATTATATGAGTTTGTTTTGAAATGGATAAAAGGAGAGGTGAGCAAGAGGATGAAGATGATTCTAGGAAGGCTTAAAAACTAGTCTCCCCCCTCATATTCCGCTATTGCACTTAACATTTTTGAATTGAAAAGAGCTTATCTTTTGAAATTATTTGTGAGGTTGTGCCCATTTCTAAAGAGAAAGTGATTAATCTTATTCCGCCATTGCCATGTCAAAGTTTAATTAGTTTGGAAGAAGTAAAGTACGAAGACTTTTTGCTAACTCCAGCATGGAGGTTGAAGTCACTTTAGGGCATAGATTTATAACTTTTATGAATTAGAACAAGTTTGGTAGAACTTTATTTTTTGTTGAATCATCTTGGTTATCTTCTCCACGTAAAGAATGAGTGATCATTGTAAAATCATATATGCTGCTACTCTTCCCCTGCTGTTTATGCTTTAAATTGAATCATATACGATCATATTAACTATTGGGAACTGCTGGTGCAATGATTGTTCTGAGGATAGTTACTATTCCAACTACTTGATTTGTTGACTCAACATACATACTTATATGCCTATGTTTCTTATGTTTTATTTTTCCATACTAGTTGCTTCTTTGAAACAAAAGCAGTTTTGTTCCTCTGGAGTTTTAATAGTTACTTAACTTTTATGATGTAATCTGTTGCAGTCTGTTGCTCGTAGTGTTGCTACACAGATCTTGACTGAGGAAGTTTTGGCATCATGTTCTAGTGGTCCTCGTGGCAATCAACAGTTAAGGATTTTTGCCTTACTACTCTTACCTCCCTCGGTGAAGTTGCTGAATCGTTGATTTTTTGTTTTTTATGTTGGAGGCAATTTGTTGAGCTCTATTTTGGTTTTAGGGGAAGGTCAGAAAATAAATGAAGATATTCAATCAAATTTAGTTGTAGTCTTAAACGATAGGATAAGATGAATTTAAGCTTTTAAAGATTGATTGTATAAGGATTTGGTCAGATTTAGTTTTAGCCTTAAGCCTTATATTCAGATGCTCCAACCAGGAAATGTGAAAATATAAAACATTAATGGCATAGGAAAAGGAAGAGGTTGAGGATATTCTTTGTCCATATGAGAAGGTAAAACATGGTTAAAAAAACTTGTTTGACAGTGATATCTAAGATATGATTGAATCACTCTAGATACCCTTGTCCAGGAATCTGTATAGTTTAGAATAATTAATCTTGGGTGTCGAGATTGAGGCCATTGTTATTATTGTAAACATTGTGTAGGGATTCAGAAAGTTTTATTTGGTCTTTGGAGATATCAGATTCTTCTTCCTTTATCCTGTGTTAAATACTATGTTTGTCCCTGTGGCAATCCCAATTCCTGTAATTTTTCCTGGTGGCTGTTCCCGCTGTCTCTTTCTAGCCTTTTTATGTTGTTGTGTTCATTGTAACTGACATTTTTTCTTGTGAAGGTATGCTGCTGTTTTTGCTGCATTTGTTGCTGGGATGGCATGTTTGGTCGGTGTTGACTTCAGTGCAAAGTTTATGGCTTCCTTTGCAAAATGCTTTGAGGTATAGCATGCAAACAAATAAATTAAAAACCAATTTGCTAATATGTTTTTTACTCGTTTCCCTTTTCAGTTTTAGTTTCTTCTTTAGACCACCTTTTGCTCTCATTACAGTGTTTTAGAGATTACAAAAGTTATAATCTTTGTATAATTTCTGCCCAGGATGAGTACAATAAAGAAGACAATCTCTCCTTGCGGAATCTTACTCTTCTCTTATCCTATTTATGCATATTTGGAGTCTGTTCTAGGTGGGTAAACTGTACTGCACCAAATACTTCATATTAACTTTTTGTTAACTACATTTTTTTAAAATATATATTATAATGCTTTTTCAGTGATTTAATATATGACTTTCTGGTCATGCTGAGCAAGCGTTTAACTGAGGCAGATGTATCTATCATTTTGGCATTGTTACAATGTAAGCATTCTGTCTTTTTATTTTTTGGTTTGTGTTCAGTTCTAGTTAGAGCTTCCATGTTTGTAAATGGTAGAGGTTTATATTAAAGTTTCCTAGTAATCTTTATCTCTAGCAGACTGCTATATCATCATATGCTTAAGCATTTAATGGAAGTACCACATTGAAGTGAGTACTGGTGAAATGGATTCTTTTCCTTTAAAGGCTTTATATGTTTGTTGATACCATATCCATTTTGTTTTGTTGGGTTTGCATGGGATGACTTTGACAAACTTAAGATTGTCAGATAGCTATAGTCATACAGTGCAACCTTTGGTTTGTTCATAGATCTAACCAAGCTTGGTTGTGGTATCTTCACTGAAAAACTCTGATAGTGTATCAAGCACTATGGGTATTCTTACATTCCTCATTTATTATATCTGCAAGACAGATCTCTTCTGTTTGCTTTATTTTAATCATTTCTACCACTCAAGTCTCAACCATAAGCTTTTGATGCTGTATGGACTATGGAGCAGAATGTTGGGCTATAAAGACAGTCACTAGGAGCATAAGCTATTAAACTTAGTGTTGCAGAGATAAGAATGCTGTGGTAGATGAGTGTACATACAAGATAGAGGATAAAAAATGCATACATTAGAGAGAAAGTAGGGTAGCATCTATTGAGCAAAAGATGGTATAATCTTGCCTAAGGTGATTTGGCCTTGTGAAAAGAAGGCTAATAGAAACACAGTATGGACTATGGAGTGAACCAGATGCTGGATAGCCATATAATCAGATGTAGGACTAGGAGACCAAGAAAGGTCTAGGTGAAACCATTAAAAATAAATCTATAAATGGATTTTCTAAGGATTCATGATAGAAAACATGGCATCATTTGATTTCTGTAGCTGGCACAACCTAGTGGGAAAAATGCTTTGGTGGTGGTGGTTGTAAATTTGTGTATGTGGTTTTTACCTCTTTCCTCTCTTCACTCATACATTTATCTCCTCTATTCCCCCCTTAACTATCTGAACTGATGATTCCATGTAATACACAGTAGCTACTTCTCTGTATAATTTACAAAGGAACTTGATCAAGTAGTGAACCATCTGACTTATTTTTATTTTATTTGTCTGAATAGGTTGTGGGATGAAAATAAGGGCTGATGATCCAGCTGCCATGAAAGATTTCATTCTTAGTGTTCAGAATACATCAAATAAGTTGAAGGCTTCCTCTGCAGATGACAATGAAAAGAAAAATAGTAAAAGAGTGAGCATGCTTTGTTTTATTATAAAACGGAAAAAAACTATTTTTTCTATGCACAGTTCAGTACTGATTACTTGATAACACTTGTAGATGGAGTTCATGCTTGAAATCATATGTGACATCAAGAATAACAAAAGAAAGCCAAATGAGGACTCTGCACATCACACTCGGATTAAGAAGTGGTTACAAAAGGTATCCTGTCTCTAATTTGTGTTTTTTGGCGCTGTCTGTTGAAGTTTCTTTTTGCAAAGATATTACCTGCTATGTTCCATTATAGTTTTTTTCTCAAAAATAAAATAAAACATTACCTTGTACTTTGCTAAAAAGAAAGCTAAGTTATATGTTGGTTGTGCTTTGGTAAGGCAATCCTTTTTTTTTTTTTTTTCTGGATAGCTTACTTGGTCATCTAAGAAATGATGTTCCTGTGGCCGAGCATCCTTGCTGCAAATGCTACTGCTTATAAGACCAAATTATGTACTTTCTTTAGAGCTATTCAAAATATATAATTGAAGATCCAAGCTTAGGTATTATGGTTTAGGGAGTGTCTATGACCGTTGAAATTCTTGGCTTGTTGAAAGACAGTGTTGAGTTCATTCTTATGATGCGAGTAGTTTCAGAACAGATGATCTTGTAAAGTTTTCAAAGGTTTTAAGTTTCTTCACAATATCAGCCTCAATTTTTTCTGCTCTCTTTGTTAAGAGAAGATTCATACTCTTGTTTACTAACTTTCCAGACTTCATCTGCTTGGTAGCTCTCAAGTTGATTGATTTCTGCATCTTTTAGTGTTTTGTCTTTTGCACAACATATGTATTGTGAAAAAGATCCTTGTGATCATCATTTGAATTGTTGTTATTCAAAAGACATTCATATGTCCTTCAAATTCTTAATTTAAATTTTGTTTTCAGTTGAGAGTTGATGACATTTTGATTAGAGGGTTTAAATGGAGCAAGTTACTTGATCCTGACAAGAAGGGCCAATGGTGGTTGTCTGGGGATGTGGCTTCTTCAACAGGTAATGTTGAAGAAGTTGCCAACAGAATAGACAAGGATGTTCATGAAACCCAAAGAATGCTTCAGCTCGCCGCTGCTCAAAAGATGAACACAGATGCCAGAAGGGCTATCTTTTGTATAATAATGAGTGGGGAGGACTATCTTGATGCATTTGAGAAGCTTCTAAGATTGGAGCTACCAGGCAAGCAGGTAAACCTTTTATTTCCTTCATTTTTTTAAAACTTTAGTAATGTGTTATTTCAATTTTTTGGCCTTGCATCTTGTGATATACAGGACAGAGATATCATGCGGGTTCTTGTGGAGTGTTGCTTGCAAGAGAAAGTTTTTAACAAGTATTATACAGTGCTGGCTTCCAAGTTATGCGAGCATGACAAAAATCACAAGTTTACTCTACAGGTATTGATTTTATCTCCTTGTAGGATTTAGATGAGAACTAAATTGTAGAATTGTGTAGTATTTGCCTCATGAGTCAAAACAGTTACATTTTATAACTTCTTACATAGAGGAAAAATATGACAAGAGGAGCACTTGTTATGAAAAATATGAGGAGTGCATCATAATTGTTGAATTGTGAATTGATAGATGCACCTTATGCAAGGGCTTGCATGTCCAGTATACCAAAAGAAAAAGCTCCTGCCAAAACAGCAAAACCTTTAAAATGAATTGGATGAAAATCATCCAAAGTGTCTCTTTACTCCAAAAGTACATGTTGGGTTGAATCAATGACCAACAAAATCTCCTTTTATATCTATTTTGGGCATATTGTATTGAGGTGCAATCTGAAAAATTAGGATGCAAATCCCAATAAGAAACAAATTAAACTGAATACTTCAGGTTTTTTTTAGGGAATATTATCAGATAGCTTGAATCGTTTGCATTGAGATTGTCTTATGAGTTTCTTAAGCAAAATGAATTTGATAAACAAAAAATTATTTATTTTTAACAGCTAACAAATCATTTGCACTCCATGAGGCCTTCCCTTGGTATGGTACATTTTTGGTTTCATGGATTTAGATGTCTTGTTAATAAATTTTCTAAATCTATTTACTACTTTCTAAATGTCTACTCTCTCTGAAGCATTTACTTTTTTCAAAAAAAGAAAAAAAAAAATGAACCTACTAATAGTTAGACTTTCTCAAAGATTTCTTATACCTTAGAAATTGATGATATTGGCTTTCAATAACAAGAGCAAGTTAACATGTTCTAGTTTTTTTTTCATATATACATATAGGCATATTGACTTTCAAATTCTCTTAAAATTGGTGAACCATGGCTAAAAGGTTATCAATGCGTCGGAATTGGAATCTGAATCCTGTTATTTTACTAGATATTTTTATAATAATACATTACTGTATGAACCTTTTTCATATGTTCTTTTCCTATGATTTTATTTGCAGTTTTGCCTGTGGGACCAGTTTAAGGACCTGGAGTCAATGCCGCTAATGAGGTCAATGCACCTTGCAAAATTTGTGGCTGAAATGGTTTCCTCTTTCACTCTCTCCCTTTCTGTTTTGAAGACTGTAGATCTGAATGATATCACCCTATTGACACCAAAAAGGATCATGCATTTCCGCATTCTGTTTGAGGCCATTTTAGAGTATCCTGAAAACTTGGTATGGAATATCTTCACACGTGCAGCAGTGACCCCTGAACTTGAAAGTTTTAGGCAAGGCCTTGAGTTTTTCATAAAGGAGTATATTTTGAAAACCAATAAAGATCTAAGTCAAAGGTTTAAGTTAGCAAAAAGGGCCCTTAATAATGTGGAAGGAATTTTGATGTGAAAGTAAATTTTGGATTCTACCCAATTTTGTAGCTTAAAATTTGTATCCATTTTTATGGCAAGTACAGGTTGGCACATTGATGATGTCTCTAGAGAGGAACTATTAAGCTTTAGCGGATAATTTAGAAAATTTTGATTATCATTGCCTTGATTAAATGCTGTAAAGTATTTTTTGAATTAAAGTGGAGTTCAAAGCATGTCAATTATTACAAACTTTAAGGACAAGTGCCAAAGTTTGAAGCTGAGGTTTAGGATTTGTAAACGGTTTAGAAAATGAATAATGTAATCTCTTATATATTCTTCCATTAGTTTTTTAATATTTTATAAAGAAAGAATTACATGAAACACAAGTAAATATACTATTCCATGTTTGGAAATATAAAAACATTTGATATTTACTTTATTTAGAAAGAGGTGATTGAGGAAAATCCTTTTTAAAGTCATCATAGAGATGCAGAATATGAGAATAGGAAATGGACTTTATTCTCAAGATGTCATGGAATCTCCAAGAATGTTGAAGTGTCTATCTCAGCAACTACCACAGTAGCTGATGGTAACATACCATCTTCAACATGTCATCATTCATTGTTGTTGAAATCATTTAGGATGTGTTTGGAAAACTGCTTCAACCACGTTGAAA
Organism: Glycine tomentella; assembly: GCA_007407185.1. Taxonomy (NCBI): domain Eukaryota; kingdom Viridiplantae; phylum Streptophyta; class Magnoliopsida; order Fabales; family Fabaceae; genus Glycine; species Glycine tomentella. The sequence continues at coordinate 953,919 of PYAF01002131.1, forward strand.
ATAAGTTTTCCACTTTCCCATGTAAAAACGGAGAAGCATGGGGGGCCTTGGATTGGCGTTTAGGTGGACTGAACATAGATACAAACACGCACTAAGTAACCATTCTAGTGTACTTGTATTGTGAAGGAGCATACGAGTTGTTTCACCAGATATATTTGTTCCATAATCACGTTAACAAAACCATACCCTCCCAATCAATTCTTTCAAATGATTAATTTGAACTCGTGAAATCTGTACACAGTCATAAGAATAAGAGAAGCACCACAAAAAGAAGCGTTTAGGTAAACATAATAGTAAAATTATCTAAATAGCTAAGGGTGTTTCTGACTAGCCTCTTGAGCCACTTGTGCTGTTGCTGCTTTCACGCTTTAATTAACGGAAAACACCTAGGCCTGTCTTAGTTTAATTTGGAAAAAATATATTTTTTTTTCTGTATTTTTAATAACAAAACTCAATGAAAAGAAGATAGTATAGTTTCGATACAAATCCTTAAGGGGAAATTTGGTAGGAAATAAATTTGTTTATTCCTGAAAATCATGAATTCTGAGAATTATATTTTCTAGAATAAATAAATTTTGTTTTATTGATCATTATAAATCTTTAGATAATATTTTTTGGAATTAAACAGTAATGAATATTTTTATCGGTTATTTTAATTATTTATCATATTATATAATTTAATTAAGAATAGCATAATGTTTTTGCTATAGTAAAAGAAAAATAAATCAAAAGATTCTCACTTTCCTTCGTAAGAAAGTTTGTGAGAAACGGATTAAAAAATATTTTCGAGAAACATTTTTTTAGGAATGTTATTTTTTTAAAATGCATAGTAAACACAAAAAACTATGTTTTCCAATCTACGATTCTCATAAAATAAATCAAATACAATAATTTTGTATGAAAATAAGAAATAACGTTAAGGACGACCCACCCACTTGGAATAAATACGTAGACTAAAGTTTTTCCTTAGAGCATAGCAATGAAATTGGTTCTTGTACAGATGTTACGTGTGTCTGAAAAAATTGAATGCTAAAGTCAAGTTACAACATGTATAACTGAAGGTAAGGACAAGTACATCCATCATCAAGCAATTTTGTCAACCCCCTCCCCTAGAAAAATCCCCTGAATCACATACATTGATGAATTATTAGTATTGACTAAGGTGTTTGAAAACTCTGCAAGATAATTAATGATTATTAATGAAAGATACATTAGATCATGAAGCTAATTTAACTACAAATTGAAAATTGAAGAAAAAAAACACTCATTACAAAAGCTACTTTTTGGTACAAAAAAATGAAAAAATAAATACAACATTGCGTTTGCCGGGAGTCGAACCCGGGTCTATTGCTTGGAAGGCAATTATCCTAACCGTTGGACTACAAACGCTTCACAGGCTTCTAGGTTAAAAGCATATTATAAAACCTTTTTAATTGTAATCGTTAAAATTCGAGATCAAGATTACTAATCTGGCTAATTTTGGAGAAAAAAGGATTAAGTATGTTTTGGATCTGAAAATTTTTTAGTTTTCATTGTTAGTCTTTGAATTAAATTCTTAATGATCTTAATCTCTAAACTTTTATTTCATTAATGATTTTAGTCCTTACCATCAAATACAATTGTTAAATAATAATGTAACACTGATTTTATTATTATTTAATTACGTTTTGTATAGATTTCATTTCTGACGGTTAAAAATTGTCAAAAGTCACTTTTTAATGCCATAGGAACAAAGACTAGTCAAAATTTAATTTAGAGACTAATAGTAAAAACTAAAATAAAATCAGGATAAAAACATAATTAATAAAAAAATGTATTAACAAATTCTCATAGTAACATTTAAGCACGATATAACATTACAAAGTGAATCCCTATGTCATCTAAAACCATATTGTTGGCCAAGAAAAGTGAACCCATATTATAGCTTTAACACACTTGTGATCGAAAATCTTGTTAGCCTTAATCTTATTCCCTTATAAGGCTAACAAGATTTCCGAGAACGAATGTATCAAGGCACTTAAGACTCCAAGGTGAGCTCAATGATGTCTTGGTCCATGGGGAAACCGCGGATAATCTTCTATCTACACAATAGAAAAACAATATTACTCAAATGTGATCCTGAACAAAGACATAAAATTTGACCTTCTTGTTCCACTTCATCTTTGCTCCGTCAATATCAGCTTCTTCGTGCCACAATTGCTGCCTTTTCCCTTTCATTTAGCGACATCGCTCAGGGTAAAATGCCCTTACAGAATCTCAAGTGTACAATGATTAGAATTACTCCCAGAGAACACTGTTATCACATCTCAGTGAAATATATAGAAGTGTAGCACATCACGTTTCCATTATTTAAATTTAAAAACTACTCTTTAGTATGTGAAGTATGTGAAAAAAAAAATTGCTATTTACGAGCCTAGCCAAATGTTTGTTTTCCCATTATAAGTGTGGTTACATCCGTAAATTTAGGTTATATAAGAATGTTTATATGAGAATGTAATCCAAATACCTATAGCTTACTAATTAGTCAAGTAATTAATTTATAAGAATGACTTGCCAAATAAACTCCTAAAAAATATGATTTTTTTAAAGGAATTTTGTATTTAGTTTTTTTTTGAAGAAAAAAGAAATACTCTGAAACCTTTTTTTTCTTAAGCATGTATTTTGAAATACTCGATAGAGAGATGCTCTTAGTTATTTGCACAAAACTGGTAAAATTCCATATCAATAAGGATTGCGGCAAAGCCGCAAAGATACAACAACATTCATTAGGGAAAACAGGAGTTGGGAAAAATAAGGGGGGAGGGGTTGAGGAAGAATCAATTGCTCACAGAGCATGCTAAAACACCTAAATATTCCACACACAGTTATTGAAACAACCCAATATAGAGAAAATTTTTCTTTGGTGTATTATAAAGCAGAACCAAATGACTTGGAAGATTCTACTTTCTTATACCATTCACTTGGCAAGTTCGTTGCGGATGAGTTTTGCTGCGGCAACCATGTTTGTGAGGGCTGGCTTCACCTCAGTGTACTTACGGGTCTTGAGCCCACAGTCAGGGTTCACCCACAAGATGTTCTTCTCGAGCACTGCCAGCATCTTGTTGATTCTGTCAGCAATTTCTTCAGTTGGTGGTATTCTTGGGGAGTGGATGTCATAGACACCAGGGCCAATTCCAGCACCATACTTCACACCTTCACGGAAGACTGACAGAAGCTTCTCGTCAGAGCGAGAGTTCTCAATGGTGATAACATCGGCATCCATGTCGATGATGGAGTGGATGATGTCGTTGAAGTTGGAGTAGCACATGTGAGTGTGGATCTGTCAATATGTGAAAAGTTGATTATTACAACAAATGTTAAAATGAGGATGAACAATTAAAAAAAAAATTCTAATTCAGTGATTTGTGACGATCCAAAAGTACCTGGGTGGTATCCTGGACACCAACATTGGTGATTCTGAAGGCATGGACAGCCCAGTCCAAGTAGTGAGCTTGCTCTGATTTCCTCAGTGGAAGACCCTCTCTCAAAGCAGCTTCATCAATTTGGATAACAGTGATGCCAGCCTTTTCAAGGTCTTCCACTTCGTCCTTGATAGCCAAAGCAATCTGGTAGGTGGTCTCAGATCTGCAGATGGATTCATACACTAAAGTTAGAAACAGCAATGTGGCGAATAATTGTTAACTTTTCCTTACCCTCCTTGATGTTCATTTTTCGGTGTGGAGTTTATACCTAGGTTGGTCGTTTCTAACAAAGGACCAGTTGAGAATGGTAACAGGGCCGGTAAGCATTCCCTTCATTGGGCGCTTGGTAAAGCTCTGGGCCAGAGATGACCAGAAGACGGTCATTGGCTTTGGGCGGCTCACATCACCATAGATGATTGGTGGCTTCACGCAACGGGAACCATAGGATTGCACCCACCCATTAACGGTGAAGGCAAAGCCTGACAATTGTTCACCGAAGTACTCAACCATATCATTTCTCTGCAGTGAAATGCATATACAATTAGTTGGAGGTAAAATTTTAGAATCAGCACAAAGAAAATATGGCAAGAGTTGTTGCTCTTCAGAAAGAAAGAAGCTATCTTCAATTCAAAAGACTAATATTTAGTATTATGAAATGAGAGCAGACCTCTGGTTCTCCATGAACAAGAACATCAATATCAAGCTCTTCCTGAAGCTCAACAACTTTGCGAATTTCCTCCTTAATTGACTTAACATACTCTTCCTCGGAGATCCTGAAGAAAACAGCATAATGATAAGTAAAAGGCACGTGATCAATGAAAACAAGGCAGAGATCAGCAGTCTCAGCATTCTCACTTGTTAGCCTTGAATTCACGGCGTACCCTCCTCAGTTCTACAGTCTGAGGGAAGGATCCAATAGTGGTGGTTGGAAGGATTGGAAGGTTGAGCTTCTTTTGTTGAGAATCCAGTCTGGCACTAACATTTGTTGCACGGCGATGATCTGAACCCTTCAATGCAGCAGCCTGAGAGGAAAGAAAAGAAGCCATGAGTAACAGCAGAATAAATATTACAACATATCCAAGTTAACAAAAAGGGCAGTAGATAAAAGCACTCACAGCCTTCTGAACAGCCTCATTGGTCACTCTTGGAGAGGACTTCCTTGAAGCCAGAGCTGCAGCATTACCAGAGAAGAAGGCCTGAAAATGAAACCACAAGATATTTTTCATTAGTGAATTGTGTGATGAAACAAATAGGAATTTGCATAATGTTTTTTTTCTCATGGTTCCAAAATTAATCATGAATCTTCTTAATTTTAATTCTTTTGATATACTTTTTTTGCTTCTCTTTATTCATTTAATTTGTTTCTCTTTCCATTGTGCAATCCACTCTGTCAATTCTTTGTATAATAATAAGAAATCTTATTTGCCAATTTATGAAATTATATAATATTTATATTAAAATATGATCTTATTTTAACTTATTTTAAAGTAAAACCTTCTAGTTTTGTGTAGATATATTTGGCCCCAATAAATAGCATGCTGCATTGTTTTCAGGAAACAGATATAATCAGATTATATTACCTCATCCTTGTGGCCAGACAATGCCTTAGCCAAGGCGTTAACTTCAACAATTTTTTGGGCAGCAAAAGCTAGCCATGACTTGATCTCATCATCCAACTTGGTCTCGTTAACTAGATCAACAGCAGTGTGAAGAAGGGAGGAGGAGGTGGACACAACAAGCTTATCTGCATACAGTTTAAACAATAGACACATCAGGTAACTACAATGACAGTAAAAGTCTCCCAAAATTTACTCTAAAACGCATGTTTAATAAATACCTTTGCCCACAATGCCCTCAAGACCCTGCAAGATAGTGAGAGAAGCAGCAAGGTCATTGGCCCAGATGTTCCTTCCATCAACCACTCCAGCAAAGAGGTATTTTCCGCTGGGAAATCCACCCTTGATCAAATCAAGAGTGTTGGTTCCACGGACCAAATCCAATCCATATGCAGTGACGCCGTTCAGAGATGTGAGGGTCTTGTATGCCTCAGCAGGGATGTCAGCAAAGTAGGTCTCAACAAGAACATTCAAACCAGACAAAGCAGGTGCAAGTTCTGCATATGCATCAGTGAATGCTTGCAACTTGTGAGACTCAAGGTCCAAGACAAGGGTAGGCTCATCAAACTGAATCCATGAAGCACCAGCTGCCTTAAGGTCAGCAATAACTTCCCTGTGTTTATAGTTATAAGCAAGTTAGACAAATGACATGAATATACAAAGAAAATTACAACAACACCAACAAGTTAAAATTCTTACTTGTAGACAGCAAGAACCTTGGGAAGGAGAGAGAGGAGGGAAAAGGATTTCTCAACTCCCTTGGCAGGCTTGGAGAGCAACAAGTATGTAACAGGACCAACGAGGACGGGAACGGTATCCACTCCAAGCTGCAAGACAAATAAATATACATTAAATGACAATATTGATACAGACAAACATACAAAGCGGCTAAGAAATCAACTTTTTATCACAATTACCCACACAGGACAACATGTGAACACAACAACTGCCAACAGAACAATTCCCTGTCAAGCACTTGCTCTTGGCCACAATAAATGAGAAATACACAACAAGTGGTAATTAACATAATCATTTCTCATACTTCACCCTTATCTAAATAAAGAGTCGCACACAGCAATGCTTCTAAATGATATTCAGCTAAGCTATATTGCAAATGGCATTTAAGTTTTGACACAATTATAGAAAGAAAGAAAAAACACATACCGCCTTGGCCTCCTTGTATTCATCAACAGCCTTGTGAGAAGCATAGGTGAATTTCACATCAGGGCCCAATTCAGGGACAATAAAGTGGCTGGATCAACACAAACACAACAATTCAGTAATCAGATCATTACACCACAACAACACACCATTAATAAAAGACAGCATTAGGAGGCATCATCACTTACTAGTTGGTGTCGAACCACTTGGTCATCTCCATAGCTGGCACGGTAGCATTACCTCTGGCCATGGAGAAGTAGGTGTCAAACCCAATCTCGCCGCCGGTCCAGCCATACCTTGGTGGAACGGCACCTAGGGTAGCGGTGGCATCAAGAACCTGGTCATAGTAAGAGAAAGTGTTGCTGGGGATGTACTTGATCCCAGCATCAGCCATCTGCTTCCAGATTGATGCCCTGAGATCAGAAGCCACCTTCTGCAAATCCTCGGCGCTGCTCTTGCCATCCCAGAAAGACTCGAGAGCGAACTTTAGCTCTCTCTTGGGACCCATACGGGGGTATCCAACGATGTGAGATGCCATTTTTTTCTGTCGCAACAGATCAAAATCCCAAATCAGCTCACAACGAATAACACGTGCAACAAAATTAATAGATCATGGCAATAATATCCGTATTAACACATGTAACAATATTCAATGATCATTACAATAATATCTCATATCCAGAAGTGCAAGCAGCACACTCTCTAGCTAACTCCTACTAACACACTCGTCAGTCTCCACCATTAGTTTAAAATTCATTGAAAAATACAAAATCATAAGTGAAACTCAGTGATTAAATAAGATTCCAATAATTTTCAAACAGTACCAGAGAACAGAGAGTAAGATACTAACATTTCTTATTTCCATAATAACACAAGCAACAATATTCAGAGATAATGACAAATTGACAATAACACATGTATCAAGAAAGACTACAAAGCGAGATTCGCATTCCCTATGTTGCATGAAAGGTCACACTTGTCATTTCCAATCCGTTGAGCAGAAGCACGTAAAACACACACGCACACACACACACAGAGTATCAACTAATTACTACATAGCATTTTTAGCTACTAAGAGAAGTTCACACGATTTAGTAGAAGAATAATTTTCATATGAAGAAATACTAGATTTGAATAGTGTTATAGAAAAAGAGCAAAATCGATTTAGATCCAGAGCAGATCTACGCATTACAACGACAAATAGCAACAGATCTAGAACCGTGACAATCATTCACAGAAGTTGAGCATTACGTTTTAAGCGTGGATCTGAGGAAAATTACAGAGTGAAATTGAAGTGTTGATAGAAGAAAGAAGAGTAAGGGAAAATGAGAATTGTGGCAGGGATCGTGAAACTTAAGAGAAGAAAGGAACGAGGGAGTGAGAGGGAGGGAGAGAAAAGCGGTGAGAAAGTCTCGTACCTTGCGGGTGAGCGTAGGAGACTGGTTCTCTGTGGCTTCTTCTTCGCTTCTGAGGGAGCAAGTTGAAGCAGAGAAGAGAGTGCGAGGTATTAGGAGTGGTTTACGGGTTATTTATAGCCGTTTTCAGCCCCAGATCTGACTCGCTTCCTTTTCTCTTCACATTTTCTTCCTTCTTGCTATTAATGACTTATTTATTATTAATTAATTAACTAATTAATTAAAAGAAAATTCCTAGTTTTTCGTTTTTCTTTTTTTATTTGTATGGCGAAGAATTTGTGGGTGAGAAACGGATGAGTGATGCTTTGCACTTTGCAGGGGTTTTACATCTACGCGCTTGTGTGGCCCGTAATGGCTGGCAGTCGGTGTAAATTTAACGAGAGTTCTGATTTTTTTTTTTCCACTCATATACACCTAATTTACACTCTTATTTACATTTTATCATTTTCTTTCTATTTAATCATATTACTTCTTATATTTATACTTTTTTTATTTTTTCTCTCAAATATCATATAAATGTTTATACATCTTTATTCATTTGAGAAATGCGCATCGCAATCATATGAACATGTTTATTGTAATACGGTTGAAATTTATTAGAAATTAGCATAATTTTTTGTGTATCTTATATTTTATTTAATAAACTTTTAATAACTTTTAATTAATAAAATTATTGTTAATATTTGTATGTTGTAGAAATATATGCTGTGATCTTACGTGGAGCTGTAACATGACTTTCTGTCACCGAGTGAAGGACACGTGGATTCAACTATTAAGCCACATTGCCAATTGAGAAGATTTTTTTTATATAAAAAATATAAAAGTTTCCTTTACTTTGTCTTTTTTAAAGTATAGATAATTAAGTTTGAGATCTCGTGTAAACTAAGGTTAAATCTAGTGCATTAAAAACTTTTATTTTTTATCCGTAGGGAATTAAAAACTTCCTTTACTTGATGTAGATCATGTAGTAGTGAATTAAGTAATTATACATAAATAATTAATACTTTAAAATTAAAGTTGAATTATTTAAATATTATTTGAGCTTGATATTTGATATAAATAATTATTAATCATATTTTACTTATTTTTGGGTCCAAATTTTGATTAGTAAGAGTCTTTTTTTCTTGATAAATAGGAGGGTGAAGATAAAAAAATATCATATAGTAATATTTTTATATTAAAAAAATAAAAAATATTGATTTTGTTT
>PYAF01002131.1:974762-1044396 GCA_007407185.1 Glycine tomentella
TTATTATTTGATTCATTATTTTCCATCTTAAATAAACTTTTGAAAAATGTTTTTTCACTTTTTAAAGTGTGTATATTTTGAAAACAAAATAAAAAGTGAAAAAATTAATAAACATAATGAGTAATATGGTTAAAAGAAAACGATATATACTTCAAAAAATATTTAGAAAGTAAGAGAATTATGATAAATGTTAAGTGATAAGTTAATTTTGTTATTTCACAACCAGAATTAAAAAGTAAAAACATTACAAGAATTAAAATCAAAACAAAATTTCTTAAAGAGTTAAAATTAAAATCCTATTAGATATAAAAACTAAAAAGTGATTTAAGTTAAGCCTTAGGAAATGATACAGCTAACAAAAGGTCACATGAGAAAATATTTGTCAATTTATATTTTATAGATTAAAATGAATGTGATGCAAAAGTGGCTAGATTCAGTTGCGGTTTAATATTCTGTAGTGTCGGCACCACGATAACTGTCGGTGGTACCACGGCAAATCTGAGGTGCTCGGCACTCACGTGACGTGGCCCCCATCCCAAGTAAGAAAACAGTCGGTGATCATATGAATATTAATATATCAATAGTAGGAGTATTATTTAATAATATTCACATATTTATCATATCATTTATTTATTAATAAGAAATAAGCTTTCTTCTTCTCATACTTGTGAAATTCAGTCGGGTCAAGATTATTGGTCAATGGTCAACGATTTAATTGATAGATCCGATTTGATCCGATATATTAAAAAATAAAAATTATATATATCTATTATATATAAATATATAACTAACATTATTTGATTAAGAAAATTTTATTCATATTTCAAAATCAAAATTAAAAAAATTCACATATATTTTTTCAAAAAATTATATTATTTTAAAAAATGTTTTTTTGAAAAATATCAAGTCGGATCGGTAGAATTGGAACCCGTGACTGATCTGACCAGGTTTGACCGGGTCAACCCAAGTTGATCGCATAACCAATCTGAAAATGAAACCGACTCGATTAGATCATCGGATCCTGCTTCAGACCGGATTTAATAACACTTCTTCTTCTTCTCGATACATAAAATTACAAGGGATTAAAAACCACGGGAAAATTAGGAGCCATTTAGCTTGAAAACCTTGGACTGAATTTTTCCAAGCTATTAACAAGTTAGTTGGCTTCTATTCTAACATGCTTGAAGTGAATATGTTGACTGTGCTGAATAAATACTACTCGACATCGTCTAGTGTTTGTAAGTATTAAGATCTACTTTACCTGTTCCTTTTTTTCTATATTATAAATTATATATACTATTTAATTTAGATAATGAAATTCTTATATATTCTCTTCAATCTCTTAATTCGAAATTGTCAATATTTTTCTCCTTTTTATTGAAAGATATATTAAGCACATATATAATTTCGGCAACTAATAAATAAATATTTCTTACAATCATTTCAAATACATTTATTTTCTTAATCGTCCATCCTTTTCAATATAAAATAATATTACATTACAATTTTAATTATTATCATACATTTAAAATATTTTATTAATTTATTTTGAATTTATTTACTGTATAAATTTAAAAATATTATTATAATTATATAAAAAATATTTTTCATGTAATGCACGTACTAAAATATTAGTTAAAAACAATTTTAAAACTTATAAATATTTTAAATTATGTTCCATCCAACACCAAGCTCATTAGATGAATTTCAAAGTTAGACATTGTCTGGTCTATAGTTGTGTGTTGTCTTTTTCCAATGGTGGATGGATTTATTGTAAGAGAAAGTCTTTATTTTAACGAGTGATGATATTAGGGACCAATGGACGAGAATTTTGGCTCCATTGTACATTTATCCATCTTATGGTGTGATTTTTTTGTGGTGGTGTTTGTTAGTTTGTTTGATCCATGGTAGTTGTGGATTTGAGCTAATTAAGTACTGAAGCTAAAATTTGGGAGGGCCCACATCATCTTTAATATGAAGGTGAAGGCATTGTTGGCGAATGATAAATCATATATAACAAATTGTAGGTTAGATGTGAGAAAGACCATTTTTACTTGGATTGGGTTGAGCTCCTGAAGTCGGTTAAATGGTCTCGACAATTATATGTAGAGTGGGTTGACAAATCAAATTGAATAGAAGAAGATACAAGTGTGTGATCAGTTGACGTATATATGAAAATAACTGTGTTAAACTTGCATGGATATAATGTTTATGTGCTGTGACCAAACGAAATGCGCTAAACATTTGTTTTGCTAACAAAAGAAATTGAACTTGTGATTTTTTTTTTTATCATCTAATCCATTTTGGGATCAAAATCACCCATCTCACTTTGTGTTTCATTCTCTGTCTCATCCAATAAAATGTTGCCACATTATTTAATGATTACAACTCACTCACAACATATGATTAATAATAACATGTTCTTTTCGTTATTCTCTATCTCAAATCTAAACCATGTTCTTTCTTCCTCTTCGCTAAAATGCCACTGAAAAAAACTCTAAAAACATCACTATGCAACTACCATCACACCAACGTGCCTCATCGACAGCAACACTCTTACCTTACCGCTCTCATTATTACTTCGATTGATACTTTACAATTAAGATAGAAACAAAAATAAGGTCACTCCAACACCAAAAAACAACCATCTTCTATGAAACTCTTTTTTCCGTAAAAGTCGTTATTCTTTTCATTTTTTCTTCACTAATCACTTGTTGTCCCTTTTTTTATTTTTGCACTTGGTGCTAAGTGAGTTTAACTTTCTGGGTAATCAAAAAAGTTTTTCTTTTTTTTTTCCTTCTCAGTGGCTGACATTAAGGTTGCCACTAAGGGATCAATGAGAATAAATTCTGGGGGCATTGGTTAGCACTAAGCAATGAAGGTTTTCTCATGGGATAGGATGAATGATTTTTCTGCGGTTAAGAGTTAAGATTGTGAATAACAACAAACGATATAATGTTATTAAGCATCTGTTATGGGTGAGCTGAAATCATTAAATGATGTAATTAACAATATTTTATTGGATGAGACAGAAAATGAGACACAAGGTGATACTAATGATTTTGATCCCCCATCTTTTATCTTCAAGCCTGCTAACCAATAAGCGCAAATGTGATGTTAATGCATATTTACATAACGATATGCGAGGATGTAATGTCAATAATGACTGCAAAAATGTTGAAGTGTGCAAATATAATTGTTGAGCACGTAAATGCAACGTTAAATGGATTAAAATAGTGTTTTCCTAATCAGTATTTTGTTACCTTGATTAGGATTGTTATTGATTGGAGTGATGTTTCCAAACTTAAGTTGGCAGTGCTTTCAAACAGTTGTGTTATCGATGGTAGGATTTAGTAATTTTGAAATAGTAGTAGTTGATTTCTCCGGTGGTCACAAACTTTCATATTTTTTTCCCAGGGAGATTAAGCTTAATTAGGAGTAGTACCGAAGTAATATATATATATATATATATATATATATATATATATATATATATATATATTATAATTGCTTATAGGAGGATGGAATTCTCACAAGTGTCAAATATTGTATTTTATTAATGTTTATTTATCGATAAATATTAATTGTTAATTTTTATTAACAGAAAAATTTAAATTTGTAACTTATTTTTCCTTTTATTCTCTTTTCTTTTTCTTTAACGATTAGACTAACCTTATATCTATTATTAATGTTTATTGGTGGAGTATTCACCAAGTGTATTTCAAATTATAAATTATGAAGGGAAAGAAAGGAACATGAATATAGGTAATAATTTAATTAATAAGCAGTGTTGGTAATTAAAATATTGTAATTATGGTAAATGATAAGAGAATATAAAGTAATAAAATTAAGGTAATAAAGTATTAGAGAAAATGAAGCATTAAAGTAATTTTTCTTTGAAATCGTAGCATTAAAGTAAATTTTAAAACATCAACACCATAAAGTATTTGATTATGTTTAATATGGTTAAGCATTAATACCAATCTAAGAAATGCACAGTTAACTTTATTTGAGTTATTGAGTATGCTGAAGCTAGAAAAACATCTTCAACCATATACTTCTTATTCTTCAAAAAAACCCATATACTTCTTAAATTGTCGTAATAGATAGGGGGGAAATTAGAATTACGAAAATATTCAGTGTAAAACGGTACGGATTGACATGTAAGGATTTTGGGGGATTAAAAAAAACATTTTCTTCTCACCTATATCAGAAGAATTTTGATTATCTAACAATTTTTATTATTCGTACAAAATAGCAATTATGTAATAAATATAATCAGACTCTTTATATAAGTAAACTAGTAAAGAAAGGGTCTATGTAGGAAGAAAAATCCTTAAATCCTTTTTTTATTGGAAACTGAAAATCAAGCTTGAAAATGGATGTTCAACAAACCCTCTTACTCATATGGTTGTAGTTAATTAGGTGCTCCTACATGGAAACCGTTGATGCACGTTACAGTAAAAAGTGCGCATTTTCTTAAGCAAGTTTCAATGGGTGGATATTAACCAAAATAAAAAGTTGAATGGTGGAGGAAGAAAATCATCTACAACTTACTAGTTTATAGAGGAGATAATTCGTACTCTTAGATCTAAATGTTGTTGAAACACCCTTGCATTTGCCTGAAGCGATATATAAATTGGAAAAAAAAAATGGTAAAACATCCTAGAAGGGCTTTACTGATTAATCGCCTTCTCAATTGGGTGGTTCAGCACGTGGTTTATAACCTGGTTGAGATTTGAGAGAGGTTTGGGTGGGATACTCACACTCAATGAAACTCCAACGTTGATGGCTTGATGCAAACTAAAATTGTAGAAAAAGAAAAAAGTCCATGCAATATTATTTGTATTCTAATTAAAATGAAATTTTGACCAACCCTTTTAAAAAACAACTTGTATTATTATTACTTTTCCTTTTATTATCATCATAAAAGATAGACTATCATTCTCATCTTTTGCTTTATGAGATCTTGAAGTACTTGAGTGGAAATTAATGCATGACACTTACCTTGTCAAAACGACATCCATGTATTGTAAGTTTTGATAACATTTGACTGTTTGAGTGAAAAGGAAAGTGACCAAAATAATACGCTTGAGGCTAATGTCACGCAACCCACCATGATCTTCTTGAATAAGACTTGGGTTTATTTGGAAGTTCAACTTCAATTGTGACTGGTAGGCCAAACAAAAAAACAAGTTCATTTGTGACTGGAGAGTAGGTATACACGAAAATTCAAGTAAAAATTTCAAAGTGTTGGTTTACATTCCACATAATCTGGGGTATCTAAATTCTAATTAAAGTGATCACCAACCCAACCTTTGAATAAAATTTAATTTCCTTCACTCCTAGCGCGGTTGGTGATCTTCTACATGTCAATTTTCATGGTGGCTTAGCTAGCTATTCACAGTTTACACCAACCATTGAGTGTTACGTTTTACAACCAACATTAAAAGTCCTCTTATATAGTACACATCATTTTTTTTAGTATAAAAGAAATACAAGACTAACGTTGTTGTCATTTTTCAGCCATCTAAACTCTTGATGCCATTTTTGTTTCTTCCCACATAGATTGCAAAAATGACTATGGTTTGTTTGCTCGTCAAGTTGGTATAATTAACAGTTATAGCAACACACCGAGAAAAAAATGGAGAAAATTGAAGGCTAGAAATGAGTGTTATTTCCCCCTCCCCCAACCCCAAAAAAAGCCAAATTACACGTGTAAAGAATTATAGATTTTAGTAGTATTCTTGGTCTCTAATTTATTTGAGTTAATTAAAAACAAATAAATTATTTAAAAAATTATAACGTGTACGTAAGCTAGAAATTAAGTTGCGGGCCATTAGTTTTTTAGAATGTCATAAAGCCCAACAAGTGCATATGTTCATTCCATTGAATTCAAGAGGTCAGTATTCATTGGCCTCCCAAGAACAATAAGTAGGTCTTCACTTGGTTGTAAAACTTTTTTGGGGTCAAATTACAAATTAACTATTTCAACAATAAAAAAGCATTTTTTTTATAAGTTATCGCATACTATACATAAATCACTCACTTGATCCTTATGCATTTAGTAATACTGTAGGCATTTTCTAGCATGTTCATTTAAACTTAAATGTAGAAAAATAACCATTTTTTTTCAAAACTCTCATAATGCTAGAAAAATTAATATGTGATCCTTGTCAAACCAAGCATGCCTTATTATTTATTAATTATTTTTCTTACATGGTTCATGCTAAATACATCATTTTTTTATATTTCATTTTCCTAATAAAAATCCTTTAAGCATTGAAAATAATAGTTATATGAAATTTGAGTTATAGTTTGGAAAAATAAATAACTGTGAAATATGGCTAAATGTAGAACAATTAAATTGCACAAAATTAAAATTTACGAGTCAATTGGTAAAAATTAGGATGTGCTTGATTTTTATTTTCAAAATGCAACTAAACAAGAATATTTAGACAACTGGTGAACAGTTGTATAAGGTATAGATCGAGCTGGGTGTGAAATTGAAGGAAACCTTGAATGAGATGAAAATTAATATAAGAAAATATAATCCAAGTCACTTAAACACATTAACACACCCAACATGCATAGCATAAAGTCCATGACTATGGTGGCATGGTGGTGATTAAGAGGTTTGGTTTAGCAAACATGCATGTTGGGTATGGTGGAAATATTCTGACTGAGTTAGCTTACTGTGGGCAGTGGCATCATCAATATAATGATGGTGGTAATGAGAAAAAAAGGAAGTGACAGAAGGGCAACGTTGCAGGTTGTTAAAAGTCATTGCATGTGCCATGTCGTCGTACTTTGTGGGAAAATGGAAACCATAATGTCGCAACTTTCAAATCTAATTTAAGTTCCTTTCAATCTAATTAAGTTCCCTAGCTAAAGTACTGCTTGTCCAAGTTTCTTTTTTAAACTTCATATTCAAGCTTCAGATTTTGTCACAATTAACACATTAATTTTCAAAATTGTTCCGATTAAATTCTACTCAAACAAGAAATTTTATAAATGAAAGAAATTGAAATGCATCAATTCAATAACTTTCAATTTCAAATTTAGTGAAATTTTGAAAGAAAAGAAAGATAATGTACTAATAATATAAAAAGTTTTACATTATCATTCAATCATAATTTATGATTTATGATATATTTGTTAACTTTTTATCAAATTATCTTAAAAGTCATTAAAATATTTATAATTAAATAATATTATAAAATTATTTTACACTATCAATATATCTTTATTAAATTTATTTTAAAATTACCCATCCAAAGACACGCTGCTTGAGAGGCACGTAGATTTCTTTCGGTGTGCATTATGGGCTGATAAACAAAATTAGATAAAGGGGTTATTAAAGTGAAGTGAATACAATATCTTTGGACGGAATTTTTTCGTATACATAATTTAAAGTCTAATTAATATATTTAATGAACTTATTTGTGAACAACACTTAAATTTATCTAAATATTTTCTAATTTTATTTTATTTAATCTTAACTTAATTCTCAAGCCAAGACAATAAAATAAATGCAAAATAAAAAGAATAAAGCCCATGATTCAAATTGATATTTTGTTATATTCACTTTCCTTTTTTCTAATTACACTCCCCTTACTAGTATAAATATTCACTAGACAAAATACCCATATATCATCATTTTGGAATGTACTTTCCATAATATATAATTATAGGTTTTTGAAAATACTTTTTGGAATACCATTTTAATTTTGTATTCCAAAAAATACTTTCCAAAATTTAGCGAAGAAAATATATTGCATTTGTTTCAAAATCCAAAAAATGACCATTTCAGTAAAGGGTGACAGACAAAGAAAGTATTCTAATGTGTCTATATTCCACCACTTGAACTTCTAACCAAATTACACTCGGATAACAAAACATTCCCCCTCTCTTTTTGTTAGAATCCTTCCTTTGTTGCACTATTTTTTTTCTTCCATGACAACAAAACATTCTTTTTTTATCTCAGGTACTTAATTTAGTTATTTAACAATAGATTTATTATCTTACTACAAACTAGCAAAAGTGCTTACAAACTTTGAATTTATATACCTTATTTGCACATTATAATGTTCTCTCTGTCCGTCACTTTACTAAAATGATCATTTTTTTGAATTTTGGAACAAACGCAGCATGTTTTTTTCTTCATTAAATTCCAAAAAGTACTTTTCAAAAAAAAATTTAACTTCTAGAAAGTAATTTTTAAAATACAAAATCAAAATTATATTTCATAAAGTATTTTCCAGAACTTATAATTACATGTTTTGAAAAATATATTTTAGAATGATGTTTAAATTTTTGTATTTAAAAAAAAGTATTTTCTTGTAATGTAATTTCTCAAATGATGATATAAGAGTATTTTAAGTATAGTGAGTATTTATATTAGTAAGAGAAGTATACTTAAAAGAAAAAAAAGAGAAATGGATATAACAAAGCCATCTTCAAAAATAACGAATTTATTTGTTTTGCCTAAGAATTCTCTTCATTTTGAGAATATTCTCTTTTAAAAAATTTATCCTCTACCAAAATGTCCCTTGCAGTAATTACTCTTATAACTGTTACCTTCAATTTACCACCCCTCGGATGGCATCTAATAATAATTTTCATAAACTCAGTTCAATATTTGAAGTAATGAAAATTAAGCAAAAGAAGACGTTTGATAAAATCTACAAATTTCCTGCACAAATTATAACAATCATCATATATCTCAGTGATTTGACGAAGCAGAGAGCAAATTTTACCAGCTAGAGAACAGCCAAAGGCATTGACCGGTCAAAGCTACCCCGAATCTCCCTCTCCCTACTCCTTCCAACCTTCTTCTTCCTCTTCTCCTTCTTCATCTCCCCAACCATCACAGGTTCTTGTTCTCCTTCCGCCACGTGTCCTGCAGCACCACCAGCAAGCACCCTCGCAATCCCACCATACCCCAACGCCTCCGCGATCTGCAACGCACTCACACCCTTACCCGTCCTCGCCTCCAAATCCACACCCCTCTTCACCAGCACCTCCGCCACGTCAGCATGCCCCGCCTCCACCGCGCAATGCAGCGCCGTATACCCCTCCTCATCCCTCGCGTCCACGTCAACCCCTCTCTCCAACAACAGCTCCCTCACCGCCTCCACGCGCCCCTTAAAACACGCCCTGTGCAACGCCGTCCACCCGTGCTGGTCCCTCCCGTCCACCGCCGCGCCGCCCTCAATCAGCCTCTTTATACTCCTCACCTCCCCTTTCCTCGCCGCCGCGCACAGCCCATCCCCCAGCCGCAGCGCGTCGAACACGCGCGTGTGTCCGTTCTCCACAGCAACATCATAAGCAGTCTCACCCTTAAAATTCCTCACCTCCTTATTAGCTCCCTTGTTCAACAAAAGCTTCACCATGCTCTCGTCCCCCACACCCGCCGCCACGTGCAGACATGTGTCACCGTCTCTTGAATCTCGAATATCAGTCCTCGCGTCGTTCGCGAGTAACAGCCTCACGCAATCTCTCAAACCTTTTCTAACCGCAAGGTGCAACGCGGTGTAACCGTCTTTGGTCAACGAGTCAACTCTGGCTCCTTTCCGCAACAGTAATCTTAAAACCTCCACGTGTCCTCCTCTCGCCGATAGATGAATCGCTCCAAATGAAGAAGATTCCGTTCTCTCTGTGTTTGCCTTGTGAGCTAAGAGAAGCTCCACGATTAGTTCCTCTCCGGAGGAACACGCTGATTCTAACGCGGTCTCGCCGGAACGGTTTTTTGATTCCACGTCTGCGTTGAATTCGAGGAGGAGCTGCACGAGGTCGGGCCTGCTTTTAGAAATCGCCACGTGGAGGAGCGTGTCTCCGTTTTGGTCAACGGAGTCAACGGCTTTCTTCCACGTTTTTTCACTGTGTTCCAGCACTTCTCTGATTTCATCGATGGACCCGTCGTGGATTAACTGTGCTAGGATCAAAGAGCCGACGAAGATGATCTTGATGCCACTGTCGATGAAGACTTGCTTCTTCTTCGCGGTGAACCAGTCGTTGGGAACGGATTCGAACATGGAGGAAGGTTCTTTCACGGTGGCGCCGGGAACCACCACGCTGTGGAGGAGGAAGGAATCTTCGGAGTGTGGAAATGAGTCTGGGAGAGTGGATCCTTGTGGAAGATTGTAGAGTATTTCTATTGTTACTGTGGCTAACGGAGATATGATTCCCGATTGTGGCTTCACCGTGTAACGCGTTTTGATCAAGGGTTGAAGCCTGAATGCCACGGGCATGGTGTACATCACGTTGCGTAGGGTTACTTGGCCATGGCATTTTTGGCCTGGCTCGATCCTTATTGGGACCGTGTTTGTTGGATCAACTTTTATCAGCCTGTCCATCTAATAGTTGAGAGTCAAGGTTTTAAATATCGGTCTTGTTGCTCTTTCTTCAGGTTTGTTTGTTGATGTCGCGATAAATCACAGACAAATGGGATCAATGGGTTCCTAATTGTCGTCACAAACAGTTAAAAAAAACTTTGCTGTTAGGACCCAAATCACGGTCGTGGACAAATGCAACAGACAAATGCAACAAATGTGATTTCAATTGCGGTCACAGAAAAAAACTTCGATCTTGCGGTTCAGATCATGGTCGCGGAGGACTGTTTTTGAAAGCCTGGAGTTGAGTTACTAGTACGTACGCACTCTTTGTTGTTTTTGTTTCTCAGTTCTCTCAGTTTAGGGTTTTGAAGAAAAAGGGAAAGCCAAGGGAATTATGTGGATGAATGGCTGTGTGCTTTTAAATTTTAAGGGAAGGGGTAATGGAAGAAACTATATGTGTGAGAGGCCGGCTTGGTTTACTAAGAAAGTGCCAAGTGGTGCTGTAAAAAACAATGGTGACTTGTTCTATTCGGCGTCTCTAATGAACTACGAAGTAAAGCACGGTTGTGTAAGTTAAAAGGATGATAACCAATCTCTGTCTTCTTACTGCGAGTCACTATCGTTGTAAAGGCCAATTTGTTGTTTATTGGTGACTTTTGCCGTTAACTAATTAGGAATCGTGACGTTTGGTTATGGTATTATATGGATGCATGTTGCCACAAGAATGAATGAATATAAAATTCTAATGCTGCTAAGATGCTTTTTTATTTTATATTTTATTTGCTCTCCTTGTTTTCTATGTAATTATGTATTATGAGAAAGTCACCTTTGAAAATACGATTGTTTATGACAGGTAATAAGCTATCAGACATTATTATATCTGTTACTTTATTATTAGGTTTGGTCGTTTGGGAAACATTCTGGGGTGATCAACAAGAAATGTAAATTTTATATATTAAATTTGAGTGATCAAGGTACAGGTTTGGCGGCATATTCGTTTACTTGGGCAACTAAGGTGGCATCTTTTAATTATTAAAAACTGTAATGTTGCTTTTTTCTTTCAGTGTTACTGGTTGGTTTTTGCCTTTTACTATAGTGGCCGAGCAGCCTAAAATCTGATCCCTTGTTGCCATTTGCAATCACACCCTCGTTTATTTCAATTTTAAAATTAATATGGGTAGGTCAAAATATTCACCCCTAAAAGTGTGTTAAGAGATCAATTTTGTTATTTTGCAAATTAAAGGATCAATATCATACAAAAATATGAACTTCAGTGTATTAAGAGATGTTTCTTTACACTTTTTTTCTTCTTAATTCATAGATTACAGTGTCGATTCCAATTCATTGGATCAAAAATTAATTTTCTTTGCAATACACGATTTTGATCCAAGAAAATTTTATATGGAGAGAATCAAATACGGATTCTTATACTAACTAGATTGTTTCTTCACATATAAAGGTAACAATATCTTATACTACTAAATTAATCATGTGTTTTCTTCTTTACCCTGTTTTGTACAGACATGAATGCACACTTTGGACAGTACATTATCCTACAAAATAATGTTTTTTCCTTTCATCTTTTTGAATGGTTAGTTGGATAATTTTCGTGTGTCTTTCGAAGGCAAACGTTCATGACTCTCAAATTTCGATCAACAACTTATAATGCGCGTAACAGGCAATTTAGCAAACTATATAATATGTTTTCTCAATCTCCATGACATGTTGAAAATTCAGACATTGGCTTAATAGAATAATAGTTTATCTATTGCCTTTCCTAAAACTTTTGTGGGTTTGTATTATTGGCTGATAAGATATAAAAGGTTCTCTCTGTCACCAACACAGAGAGTGATACTATATGTAGCTGTTTCGATTTGATTAGTAGTTTTTGTTTTGACATATTCTATGGCGTTGTGAGTTATGGTGAATGGCAAAAAAACGCTATAAGAAACAGATCATATCCTCTTGTCGAGGAAAATATATGGAAAATAGAAGATTCCTGGGATCTAATACATTGTCTTACCAAACGAGAAAAACAATGGTCATAAAGGACAATTGGAAAATGGATAAATTACTTATATTTTGTCCTTAAATATATCAGCACTGTGACCGTAATTCTTGAAATTAAGAAAATTAACACAAAAAAATCTTACAACAACAGTCAA
Source organism: Glycine tomentella (assembly GCA_007407185.1). Lineage (NCBI taxonomy): Eukaryota > Viridiplantae > Streptophyta > Magnoliopsida > Fabales > Fabaceae > Glycine > Glycine tomentella. The sequence continues at coordinate 987,265 of PYAF01002131.1, forward strand.
CCAATCACATTAGTCATTACATACAACAGTAACTTAAGTGATAATATATATATATATATATATATTAATTACTTATAAATAAAAATGACAAATTTATTATGTTTAGAGACTTAAAGTAAAATATTAAGGAATCTAATTTAATTTTTTGAATAAGATGCGTAATTTATGATAAATCTTCTAACTCTATCTTTAATTTTTTTTTATAAAAAAACAAGAGACTTAAGGGAAATAATTTGCAGTTTTAGGACTGCCACCTAATCATCCAAACCAGCCATAAACAATTAATCTATTTATACTTGCAACTTTTAAATAAAGACTTTATTTACATTTTGGAATATTTTACTATGTAAATAAGGTGATACCACACTATAGTTCAATCAATGTTTGGCTATAAAGGCACACTAGGTGTGCTTTTGTTTTTTCCTAACACAGAAACTTAAATGAAACAACATAAATGAAGTTTCAGTGATGTAAATGCACCGCTTAGGGGCCTTTTCTTTCTTGATGTACTTGGACACCTTTTGGTACTTAAATAAATTCACTGTTTTTGTTAGATAAATTCAGTACGTAAGAGTTAGTTTGAATAAAAAAATTTAATTGAGAAAAGTAATTTATTAGAGAATTTAAAATTCTTTAATCTAAAATTTATTATTTGAATGTTTTTTATGAAAAATTTATTTTGGAATTTTAAACAACTAAAAATGTGAAATTTTAATTTCTTTTTTAAAATGTAAGAAATTATAATTTTATTCTTTTATAGATGCTTGCATGTGTTTCGGCGTGTCACGCTTTTGCAGTTATTCGTTCGAATGCGCCACCTTCAGCTTCATCGGACACCTGCCGTTGAGGTCAACAAGGCAATCAGTGGCACTGCACTCGCTCCTAATGCCATCCTTGACGATGATCAGCATCGGAAGGTTGTAACTATCGACCAAACTCATAGATGTCAAATCTGTTAGCATCGTTGAGACTGAACTCCGCCAATATCGACGGAGGTTTGGCGTCACTAAAGCACTATACTTTGTCAAAGTCGTAGTCGGCGATGGAGCAAGAGAATTTTCCGTCGGAATCTTGATCGCAAAGGGTTCATGCCATATCCGACCTGGCCAAGACTTAAGGATTTTTTCAGTCTTTGATTTGCCGCTCTTGAGGATGAATTCGGTGGTGGGAAGCAAAGGTAAACTGGCGCTGGAGAGTAATGTTGGCCATATAGTATAGCGGCACTTGTTCTAAATCTTGAAAGATGTTAAAAATTCAATTTCTTTATAAAACATAAAATTTTGAAAATGAAGAAATATAATTTTTTTTATCCAAACATAGAATTTTGAAAATGAAATAATTTTAATTAAAGCATTTGAAATTCTTAAAATTTAAATTTTTTTAGAATTTTAAATTGCCTCATTCAAACACACCTTAAAATCTGACGGTTTATTGCATCAACAAATTTGGTGGTATTGATAATCAAATTAAATCTTTTAAAATTTTGAAAATCAAATTAAACCATTTAATATAATTTGGGGTCCAAATTAATAATTAAGCTTTTTTTATTAGGTGTCGCATCCAGTAGTTATCTGAAATTGCACAACGAATGTGAATTTTACGTGTCAAAAACAACTTCAAAATGGTAAATTATTTTGATGAACTGTTTTAATTTTGGATTATTTTAGTTTAAAAGCTATGTTCATTGGCTTATAATAAAATCTCAAGAATAAAATGTGATTTCACTCTTTCTACGTTTTGAAAGGGGGCTCGTTCTTTGTTTATCAGGAAACAATCATAACCTCAACATCATATAAGATTTTCTTAACTAATGATCGCCTAATCCAATTGAATGTAGCTAGTAAATGGAAGATATATAATATAGGAAAACAAGTCTCAAAAGATGCATTGCGAAAGTAAAAAGAACAGAGCAAAATTGTGACGAGTTCAACATTCATCATCTAATAAAGGTGAACAAAACTACCAAGAAAATTAAAAAGGTGTAATGTAATAATGTAAAGACCAATAACAATTTACAATAACACTGCAAATCAGTTTTCTAACAAAAAGAAGTTACATTTACAATGTAGAGGACACATGAGAGTAACCAAAGATTCAAGGCCAAACGAGATCCACACACACCCTCGACTCCAATGGATTTTCCACCACTGTATCTTCGGTTTTCTGGGTGTTCTTCTGCATGACACCTTCATCTTTCAATGTTTTTTTAGCAGCAACAGCACAAGATGATGAGGTTATGGTAAAATTAGAAGAAGGGTATGCTGCTAAGAGAGCTTCAGCATCCCACTCGTGATTGTGAACGAGTTCTGAAAAGAGAAGCACGAGCGAAGCCATTGAAATTCAATTTCAAGAGCAATCTAGATTAGAGTTGTGTATGTAAAATATTGGTTGTGGGGGTGAGAAGAAAAATGTCAAAAGTTATATATAGAGGGGTGGAGGAACTAAGACAGGAGTTAAGTCAAATTAAAGAGGACACACAGATTCATGTTGTTTGTGTTGGCCTCTTGTTTTGTTTGTGACACGGATTCATTCATAAACAGTGGCTTTGTTTGCCGCTGATTTTCTCTCTCTTTCTATCTGCTCCTACTTCGAGGTAAATCTTTCTTTACAATGATATTGTTATCAAGTAATTAGGTCAAAAACGATAATTAATTTTTTTTAGGAGATCTCAAACGCACTTAGAGAAAGTATTTTCCTTTTACATAATTTATTTTATAATTAAAGATCAATTAGAATTTAAATTTTATATCACTTATTTCAACCGTTATTTGTTTGAAATAAATCTTTTTGATTAAGGTTACTTTATTTAATAGTATTTTTTTTATAAGAATAAAGTTACATAAAGCTAGTTTACATGTACCATAGATAATGTGATTTGACGGGAGAGAAAACAAAATTTTCAAATAAATATATATTATATATAGGTGTTCAATATTCATATATAATTACTCTTTTTATAAACACTAAATTTCATTATTTTTTTGAAATGGATAATTTCATTAATCTAAATGTTATTTAATCAAAACTTTTCATGGAGTTGCAACATACTCCAACTTTTAATACCAAGAAAAAAATGTTCGATTTTTTTCAAGAAGGTAGTGTTAAATTCCTTAAACTCATGTATAAAAGAACCACTGTTTTCTAAAAACTCTAAAAAGTATTTAATGTGTAATATAACTTTGAAATATAAAACTATATACTGTACTTGAGAACATTTGATTTATTTAAAATGATACATATATATTATTTTTATAAAATTTAACAGTTAAGCTATTACGTTTATGTTTTTTATAAAAGATAGTAAATGATTTTTTAAAAAAAATCAAAATAACTTTTTTTTTGTCGGTAACGGTGCAAGAGGTGAGAAAAAGACGTATATTACAAATACATTTTTTTATTCGATTATAATAATGCATTGTAGTAGTCGTTGTTTTATTGTTTATTTTATTTCTTAGCATGTATTGATTTATTGAATAAATTATACTGACATTTCTATTATTTTCTCATATTATACAGGACATGTTTCATTTTTCTATTCTTACATCAACTTCTTAATTATTTAAAAAACAATACATTAATACTCCTTATATATTACGCTGATTTTCCTTAATTATTTAAAAAACATTATACTTGTATACTTATAAAAAAAACTTGTTGTTAACATTAAAAAAGTAACCCTTTTAAAAAAAAATTAAAAAAGTAAGAAAATTACATGCAATATTGACTAAGTTTATCAAATCATTTTAGTTAATTTTTAATTTTTTATAAGTTAAAAAATTTGTTTGAATATTTAGTAAACAATTTTTTAAATAATTTTTAATATTTTAAAAATAATACTTAAAATATTAATTTTTAAAATGTTAGTTTCTAATTTATAATTTTTTATATTTTATTATTTTTCATTATTTTTCATTCTTAAAATATTTATTCAACTTTTTTATTAATTTTTTTAAATATGTCATTTATGATATTTTATATTCTTCAACTACTAATTATCTTTTCAGTTTTCAGATAATTTTTTTAACTAATTTTATCAAACATAATCATGAAATAATATTAAAAATGAGAAAAAAGATTATATTATATATGATAAATTTATTCTAAGAGTGATTTATGTGAAATAATTTTAGATGATCACATGATCATAAAACATTTATTATAGAGCATGCTGCAAAAGTTATTAGAATGAAGATTGTTGGAATTTTAGAACGATCTCTAAACCGTTACGACAACAGAAGTCTAATAGTCGGCAACACTAAACAACTTGCTTACAAATACAAACCAACGAAACCATTGATGGTTTTTTAGGGTTCTTGTGGGCAAGAAGTCAAGGCTAGTACAATAAAGCTTATCCCAACGGTAAGATATTTGCTTTATGGGTGCTGATCACCTAAGTGGGTTCTTGGTTTTGAGTACTCTTCACTCTCTTCTCAAGTACAAGCACCCCCTAATTGCATTATGGTTATGTGATCATTTATATTTTTTAGAGATTTTTTTTATGTAGAAAATTATGGATTTCTTATAATTTATTGGATTATAGACTAATGTGATTGTTATTATTTAATAATAATTTTACACTCATTAAAAATCAAACATGAATTATCCTGATAAATAAATATTTTTATTTATTTGAATGTAACAATTTATACTTTATAGTTTAGTCATTTTAATTTGTCGTTAAAATTATTTAAAAAATTGTTATGCTTCCACTGTGATGATTTTTTTAAATGCCACTGTGATGACTTATAATTTAAAATATACGATTCCAATTAAAATATAAAGTCGAATCTTTGCAATTGCAAATACGATCATAGTAATTTAAAAATGTTCGTATAATTATAATCCCCCCCTAACAGCACCTTTTATAGGACACGTATTATTTTTTAAGTTAAAAAAATTGAACCTCAAGCACACCATTAGTTTTTAAGGAAAAAAAAAATGTGCTCTGGATCTGGCCTGGTTCAATATTGGCCCATGAGGCTACTTAAAAGGCCAGCCAAAGTTCCAAGAGTTCTAAAGATGTTTTTCAGTTTTTGGAGCTTAAACACGATAGGCATTTTTCTCACCCACACTTTTTCTATTATCACCCTCTATTTTCTTTTTTTAATATTATGAATTTATCTTTCTATCTTTAGGACTTGTTTAAGTAAACTTATTTAAAAGTACTTTTACAGAAATTCAAATTAACTTATACACAAATTAATTTATAAAAATAAATAAATTATATGAGAAAATCTCTACAAATTAATTATATTAAATTAATTTTAATTCATGGAGAAGTTTTTTTTTTTTTCTTATTTTCTTCTGAGAGTTTAAACACATTTTAAACTCTTCTTACTCTTACCCCTCTCCTCACTTTTTGCCTCCCACGCACTCCCCTCTTTTCTAACTTAATTTTGACAAAAAAAAAGTAGATTAGAATGGTGTTAAAACTCTTGCGGCATCAACACGGTTCCCTTGCGGTTACATTGTGGTATTTCATTTCATGTGATTAAAAATCACATGGCAATTATTGGTCAATGCGGTTGTAGACACTAAAACAACAATATTAAAGTTGCGGAACAGTATTTAAAATCATGCTATCATGTCATACTAATAATACTGATGATTTAAATTTTTATTTCTTTACGAATATATACGATCAAACATAACCAAAGCAGTGGGGTTACAAACCAAACCGCATACTATTAGCACTCGAATTAGCAACCAGAAACACGCACAAATATAGATTACAATTCACAAGAAAGAAATAAGAAAAAGCACAACCATCACTACTATGCTCCCATACACCTGCAACCGACAAGGAGGAAAATAAATCAGAACATATGCTAGCAAACGTTAGTCACTATTTTAAAAAAATTCCTAATTGGTGTATCTTATATTTCATTTTTCATCTTTTTTCTATTACATCATTTTGATTTATTACATTTCCCCCCTTTCTTTTTATCTTTATTTTCCCTTTATTTTTTGCATCTCAATTTTTCTCTTTCTTTCACTTCTTATGTGTCAATTAGAATGCAGTGTACACTTATCATTGTCTATTTTAAATTTGAAGATACATGCAGGAGCAGAAAGCGATGATCATAATGCTCTCCAATTATAGAAAATAAAATTTGACGAATAATTCCATGATTATAAAATCTTAAGTCACCCCAAAAATGATTATAAAATAAGATCTCAACACAGGGTGCTATTGTGTGACTTGTGTCGAAAGGTATAATTTCCTACTATTAACTCAAAAATCATAGATGAAAATAAGATCATAAATTTCCTAACTCATCATCATCATCCATGTGTCTAAAGACCAATGTTGAATTAAAATCTATAACAAAAAAAAATGTTGAATTAAAATCGTAGAGAGTTTTGATAGGGCATAACAGAACAAGGCAAAATAAATTAAAGTTCACCTTATCTCATGACATAGAACATATATAGATAGAAGATATGCAGCAATGGAAGATCATCTAATCACTGTCACTGCCGCTGCTACTGTCATGGTCATGCTCGTGGCCATGTTCGTGCTTCTTCTTCTTCTCCTTCTTCTTCTTCTCGCCCTCGCCCTCGCCATGAATTTTGTCCTTGATCTTGTCTGCGAAACCCTCTTTGTGCTCTTCCCCATGATGCTCCACTTTGTGTTCTCCACCATGGTGCTCACCCTTGTGCTCCTCCTCTTTCTTGTGCCCTCCCATATGAAGGGTCTCCTCAATCTTGTGAATGATCCCTGACATTGTCCCTGTTGTTTTTTTCTCTCTTTTTCACTTAGTGAATTCTCTCTTGTTTTTGATTTTGTTGTGATATGTACTATTCAATGGTATTTTATAGGCACAAAAGTGAGGGGTAAGGCGGAAGCGTTGTTAATTTGTTAGAGAAAAAAAATGTTATCCACCACTTTTGATGAAATTATGGGAATGACCATGAGCATTGTTCATTACGGGTGTAATCGTTTATACTAATTTTGTTTAAAAAAATATACAAATCTGAAAAATCATAAATATTAAATATTTATAACAATTATAAAATTATACTATAATTAAATTTATCACAAATAAAAAAATTAAATTTATCAACATTTTTGGCTGGAAATGATCAAGGTTTAAAAAAATAATTCACTGACCATAATTTCAACCATAATATTATTGTTTTTGAAATCACGCTGATCACAATTATGGGCACATCAATTGAATTATGTTGGAATAACAATGTAACCACAATAGATTTTTTTCTTCTGATGTAACCACAATAGATACCTTGTAATACTACTAATACGTACTGATAATTTAAATTTTTATTTCTTTAAGGATAATATACAATCAAACATAACCAAAGCAGTGGGATTACAAACCAACCAAACCACAGACTAATAGCACTCGAATTAGCAACCAGATACACGCACTATTTCTCTCACTTTTTTTTTTCTTACTCATAAATATAAATGACAAGAAGGAAAAATAGAGAAAGACACAGCCCTCACTACTATGGTCCCATTCCCATACACCTGCATCAGACAAGGAGGAAAAAAACATTTAGAACATATGCTCTTTTTTTTGAAAGAATCAGAACATATGCTAGCAAACGTTAGTCATTATTTATTTAGAAAAAAAATCCTAATTTTATATATTTCTTTCTTATATTTCATTTTCATGTTTTTCTAATCTTTTTTCAGTCACATTTTTTTATTATCTTTGTTTACCTTTTACTTCTTCCTCATCTCGTCTTGTTTTTCTTTTCTTTTTTCTTATCTCTAAAAAATGCAGTATACACTTAACATCATCCATTTTAATATAGAATATATACATGCAGGAGCAGAAATTGATGATTATATATATATATATATATATATATATATATATATATATATATATATATATAGAAAATAAAGTTTGACGAATATTCCATGAATATAAAATCTTAAGTAAGTTATATTAGGCTAAAAATGAGATCTCAACAAGCAGGGGTGCCATTGTGCCAAAATGCATAATTTGATTTGTTAAGTCAAGTGTGATAGAAGAGAATAAGATCATAAATTTCGTGATTGATCACCCATGTTGTAATAGACAAATGTGGAGAATTTGGATAGAGCGTAATATAATGCAAAACAAAAGTATACCTTATAACATATATAGGTGATGCAGCAGTGGGAGATAATCTAATCACTGTCACTGCTGCTGCTGTCATGGCCATGCTCATGCTTCTTCTTCTCCTTCTTCTTCTTCTTCTCGCCCTCGGCGGTGGCGCCACCCTCGCCGTGGACCTTGTCCTTGATCTTGTCTAGGAACCCCTCTTTGTGCTCTTCTCCTCCATGGTGCTCTGGCTTGTGGTCACCACCATAATGCTCTCCTTTGTACTCAGTACGGTGTTCGCCATGGTGCTCCCCTTTGTATTCTCCACCATGGTGCTCCCCTTTGTATTCTCCACCATGGTACTCCCCTTTGTATTCTCCACCATGGTGCTGCTCACCCTTGTGCTCCTCCTCCTTCTTGTGGCCTCCCACATGAAGGGTCTCCTCAATCTTGTTAATGATCCCTGACATTGTCTTTGAGTTTTCTTCTCTCTTTCACTTGGCTTGTTTTGTTTTTGGTATGATCTGACCCTAAGGGATGAATGGTATTTATAGGGAGAGAAGTTAGGTATAAAGTGGAAACATTATTGGATTTGTTACGAATAAAATAAAAATAGTGTAAATAACTAAAGTCTTCTCTTAATTTGTCATTTTTTTTTACTAAAGTTTATATTTTTATCATTTTAGAATTAATTATATTTATCAATGTATCACACACTTTTCAGGAGAGAGATTTAAGTATTTATCCATAAAAATATGTTATCCGTCAATTTGAGATTAAATTATGGGAATCACCATGGGCGTGTTCTTTGCGTGTAATCATTTATAATTATTTTGTTTCCAGAATATATCCAATCTGATGCATGATGATACGATTTTCATTTTTAAATATTTCTTGTAACAATTATAATAATGTTATATTATTTAAAGATTTAAAATTTCATTCATATTTTTGTCATTCAAGTGTTTTATAAAATAAAATAAAATGATTATTTTTGACATTTTTAATTCATCAACATTTATTGGTGCAAATGATCAAAGTTTAAAAAAGATTTGTGACTGTTATTTTAATTGTAACGTTAAGATTTCTGGAGTGACCATAATTGTAATGGTGATTCTATTAATCACATTTATGATTTATCTATAATATATATATATATATATATATATATATTTTTGCATGTAACGAATTGAGAGGTGCCAAATTAAAGTATGAATCATCAATTAATTAATTAGACAATGACCTAGGAGAGGCTTTAGGCTTAAAGGCAAACATGTGTCGAGTGGTTAATGCTCAAGCAATTGAGTCGTTAAAATTTGAGCATTTGGAACCTAATTGTAGCTTTTCCTGTGTATTACGGAACCTATTGAGAGAAGGAGACGATGCTTACGAATTGCAAAGACAAAGAGAGAATCTTTTAAGTTGGGATATGGCCATGTATTATGCAAATCATGACAATGTCTGTCCAAATTGTTAGGTCCCTTTAATCAGATAAGAAATGCATTTTATAAAGTTAATTATCCTGCATTCTAGATCCTACTTTGGGATATAGTTCATTTCCATTTCATATTTTCTTTCCTTATTTGAAAACTAAAGGAGAAGTAGAGATTCTATGATAGATATTAGCGAACTCTAGAGAAAAAGAACAAGTCATGGGAAGGTATGAGGACATAATCTTGTCCAAATCCATCACATGCTTTCTCTCCTTTAATTTTTGGTCTTTCTTATTTTAAAAATAAAAAATTAATTAGTATGGAGGATAAAAGAGTAAAGAACAAATAAAATGATGGTATTATTTTGAAAGATATTCTAAAGCAGAATGAATGAAATAGGGTAGCGTGGAATGAGGGGAAAGATACCGACCATTATGGGCCATAAATAAAAAATCCAAAAGAGGATAAGAAGGGCCCATTGAAAAATCTAAATAGGGCCCACTTTCCGTATCTGAGGAAATGAAAGCAGGAAAGAACGTTATTCTTGAACGCTTCTCATTATGTTACCGACTTGAATTTAAAAGATGATCGTTGAATAAAATGAAGATGGAAGAAGTAGGAACCACTTGTTTATTTTTGAAAAAAAAATGTAAAAGTATTTTAATAAACTAGTATATAGTAATCTTGTTATTTAATAACAATTTTGTTAGCATTTTTTTAAAGCTCTAAACACATCTGCTAAGAGTAAAGACCACTCATTAACGAATCACTTCTCAATTTTATTTAATGGAGTTATAGATACTCGCTATTAAAAATAATAGCTAATAAAAAAATAAAAAATTTCATAACTTAATTATCTTCACATGTCTGCAGCGCATCGTTTGATAACTTAACTTTCTTAAATGAGGACTCATCCTTTGTTTCATTCATATCATGACGCGTGGATGGTCATAAACTTGCCGACAGGCGTGGAACGGGAGAAGCGCCACTGACCTTGACAAGAAAAACTTTTTTTTTTCTTTTTTTTTCCCACAAAGTGACAAGAAAAATTTAACAAATGGTGTATGTATATTTCCTAGCTTTACTTTACTGATAAGTCAAAAAGTTAACTAGCTATGTTTAGTGAAAACTCTTACCTTAATTACTTTTGTTTCATTCTCAATGCTCAAATATGAGATCTTGATTAAAAGGATAGAGTAATGTATTATTAGAATTAATTGTAAGTAGTGTATGTACATTTTTAAAATATAAAACTTTTAAAATAAATCATACCCAATTGTCCAGGCAGTATCGGATATTTTATTGTATGAGAGTCAAAAATGTCAAATATTAAGTATTTTTAGTGGTAGATTTTAAATTAGGATTTTAGACTACTTTTTAGTAGATTTTATAGTGTTACATAGGATAAAGATCTCTTTCATTTTTTTTATTTAATGGTAGATCTCATTTTAAGATATTAGGAAGAGAGAATTTTTTTTTTTTTTGAATAATGTATAAATCTTAAGATATCTTTTACAAGAATTTATCCTTCATGTTGGAGATTTCTTCAACTCCTTTATTAGGAGATCTAGTGAAGATCAGAACTTAAATTCAAAATCCTTCTTCAAAATCTTACACTAAAGATACTCTAATAAAATATTATAAAAGAACTTGACTTGATTATAAGAGAAATAAATCATTATAAGAGAAATAAATCATTAAAATTTGAAACGAATGTCAAGCTGACAAATTAGTTGTTTTTAAAAGAAGTTCATTATTTAGAAATTTTTGAACATTTATGTCACCTCCATTGAAATTTTTATTGGCTAATACTCCTCTTTCTAGGAGTACATAGCTTAGAAGTTGTGCAAGACCATTATTTATTGGCATGAATATGAAATGTGATATAAAAAACCGAACGATGTACTTTTGTTACATCCGAAATCAACCATAATATAGTGTTTTAATCCCAACAGCAGCAAGAGAAAAAGCTAAATTGATTTGATGAGGAAATTGATTACAAAATTTACAATATTTGATTAGATAGCTAGCTAACTTATTGACTCCGCAAAACTAGTTCAGATCTTATTAAACTAACATGGTAATACTTTTTTCATTTTCATACACTATTAGGAGTTTATTAAACTGAAACAGTTGAAGCAAGAAATGCAATGAAACAAGGCACAACTATTTATACATGTATTTTCAGTGTGTTCTCTATATATTATTGCTTTGTACACTAAACCAGTTCCCATTATACCAAAGCTTGTTATGGGGCAAATGCTACATACATTAAACTTATATACTAGAAAATCTAATAAGGGCGAATAAAAAGTTATTTAGCATCAACAGTGTTAGGAACATCATCTACTACACGGATAGGAACAATTGGTATTGAATCCCACCATTCCCTCAACCGTCTATTCCCTGTTCCACTTCCAGAGGACTTTCCTAATGTCATAGTGAAGCTTTGGAGAATGAGAGCCATAAGGAAGAATTTGAATGGAATTACTGCCAATAAGATTGCCAATCCACTCATTGCTACCATCACTAAATTTGCATGCTGCCAAAGGAACAATAATGACTTGTGTTTATTAGTAAACAAAACCATAAATTGTAACACAGCACTATAGGATAGGAGCAAAAAAAAAACAAAACTATCAATTGCGATTCAGAAATGAAGAAGCATAACATATATGAAGACTAGAAGAAGAAAAAAAACTCATAGTTATCACATTCAACTAAAATCTAATTCCAGCCTAGAAGAATTAGAACAAATAACTAAACAAAAGAACAAAAGTTTTATTGATATGGCCTCTGGATGTTACATTTTCTCCCCACTCTTGATCTCAAGTCTTTTAGTAGAACTCACATAAAGTTCACCTAATAATGGAAAATGTGTTGGAATGAGTGTGTCAAATGGTATCTTGCTAAGTGCATTATTCATTTGTATACACATGTATCTAAAAGCATATAGTTTTGTAATGGAAGCAGAAGCAAATAAAAGTAAATTTAATACCAAGGGCTGGTCCCTTTGTCTTTTAAATATTCATTTTGTGAAGAAATCATAATTACAAAAGAAAATTTGGCCTATTTATTTTAAATCACATTCTCAATTACAGGTAATATATCTGTGCTGCTACTGTTTCACCCCTGAAGGCTTTCATATACATCACAGGCACAAGGTACAACATGTGCTGTTATATCAAATTCAAGGGTGAATGATGGATGATCAATGAAATATGACTCCATTCTAAAACAAGCACTTATTATTTGTTAGAATCAATCTTCACTGACATCATGATAACTGCTGGAAAAAAAATCTTACAAGTACCTTATCAGCCTTTGAAATAAGTATGGACCATATCTTTAGCATTGCTATGTTTGCTATCTGCATCATGTCATGAACAGTATACAATCCATGCTGGGCCGAGACAATGCTCTCCATCATAGTTTGATCAGAAGCCATACTGGATCTACTGATTACTATCTCGTTACGTTTCTCATGAATCTTTTTCTGTCTTGCATCAAACATCTTTATTATTGCCCAAATCAATAAAACTGCAAATGTCTTGCCAACCCATTCCCTGCGTTATCCACGTGATGTTTACATATATTCTAGCAAAACTCACTCATGGTCATGGAAAAGAATTATGAGTCTAACACAATTTGACCGTTAAAACGAGTGAAGAAATGAGAACTTACATATAGGTGATCATCAAGGATGCACCAAGAACAGCAAGAGTAATTATTGGCCTTTCCCATGTGAAGATTTCTTGAAACCAAGGGACTGCATTTTTAAGTGGCTTCAGTAGTTCCTATACAATGAAAAATTAGCAAACTATCATTAAGTCTCAACTTCAAACATGCCAATGACGCCATGCTTTCTTTCCATTTTAGGACAATCCTGAAATCTTGTTCTCAATTGACGTGTTAATTGGAAAACATCTTAAGGCAGTTTAGCATACCATAACCCACAATTATTTGTCATGTAGATCATGAACTTCCCATTCTCCAAAGTATAAAAGAAATTTATAGAAAGGCATAAAATATACTTTTCACTTCAAAGAAACAACCCCATCTTGCACAATCATGTGCTACTCCTTACTAGAGTGCAGCAATGAGGATACTTATAAGCTTTGTTATGGAAATCCTTACCGTTATAACCAAAACACTGTCAGTGACTCCTTCCTCCTTTAATTCTTCAGTGGTAGCTTTAGCAATGAGAATTTCCTTTTCTTCCTCCCTTGATTCTTTGATAGCAGCCTCCAATGAGGGACTATCGTCTACAACATTAACACTTCCATCTGCTTGACTTGCCTCATCATTTGTTATATCAGAATCTACACTCTTGGAAATGTTCATACTCCTAAGGATAGAACTTGCACTACATGACTGTCCATTATTGCGCTTTTTGAGGCTATCTGCGAGATCTTCTAGCACATAATCTCCCTTTGGTATCTCGTTATATAAGGAAAATATTAAGAATTTTGTTGGGACAGGAGGTGATATTCTTAGCATTTCTCTTGCTGCATGCAGCCTTACGATTCCCAAGATTGTCCTTGCATGCAGCTCCCATGTTTGTATTAGACATTTTATCTGGTACTTTGATAAAAATTGGTGGAGAAACATTATTTCCCTTACTAGTGCAAGCCAATGATCACGCCTCGTGGAACTCGTAAGCTCTGGAAACTCCAGTACAACTGTCTCTGATCTAGAAAATTGAGAAGAAAAATTTACTCATTGATATTAATGACAGAAGTGGGAAAAAAACTCCTTAATGACAGAAGTGAGCAGATTATATATATTTCTGTATTTGATATTACATTGAGATGGTACTGGCAAACTTAATCAGAACCAATATATGATTACGTCAAAGCCATAAAAAATAACAAATAACACATATTAGAGAGCAACATATTGATTTCTCCCATTCATAAGCTTTTCGGTCAGACCATTTTGATACACATCAGATGTAGAATTAAGCAAATTCTATGATTCTTCAGGAATTGTGTTCATTTAAAAGATTGCGTTGGTAAGTCTGAGGTTTGAGCTTCGCCAAAAACTTAAAAGGGGTTACCTTGATGAAATCTTAGAAGTCTAGTGCTTCTGTAAATATACAAGCATGCACATATACTTTATGAAGATTAAATCCCTACTGGACATTTCAATGTACATTTTTAACATACATAATCCCAGAGTATATTGATGATAATAAAAGCTATTATGCTAGTGTCCTTACAAATCAGTTGAATCATAGATTATGGCTTTGTCATAGAGTTGAGCTCCCCATGGACCTGTGGCAGCAGGTTTAACACTCTGCTCAACATTCTTGGAGAGGTCTATTTTGAGCGCATCTTCATACCTTATTACTCCGGAAGCCTCGAAGTAAAGAGAGTAATTGGTCAGTGTAAGCCTACCTGGCAATTAAAAGCAAAGCAACATTTACATTTTTATAAGAGAAAATTAATTTTATAGATTCTAATGCATTGATAAAATTAATGATCAGAGAGACCAAGCAGCTGACCAGGCCAACTTGTTGATCCAATGTGCCGAACTACTCTCTGTGTGCTGACTGTTCCATCTACATGTAATATATATTCATCCTCAGCCAGTTCAACCCCATTTGGTGTTGCATGTTTCTGCAAATGTCGTATGCACCTATGGAATCATAAATTAAAAAATAAAGGATAATAAGAAATTGGACTCCATCTATTTCATATGAATTTTTATTTATACTAACAGGCATGTTCTGGTTATAGTATTGTAGTATCAATTAAAGTCAACCCCATCCAAGAGGCTGAAAGGAGTTCCTACTTTTTCTAAATGTCAAATTTCTTGGAAGGAATCCTACCCTTTAATAGACTACAACCTTTAATTTATTGTTTCATCCACCATAGAGTCATTAGGAAGTTCTATTATGAGTTCAGAGTTTTTAATTATCCACAAAAGCTAAGTGGTTATAATCAACAATTCAACATTAGCATAACCATTACAGTGGCATGTGTTGCTCAGTCCATCTACTAGCCAGGGAAAGAGATAAAAACAGATCTATTCCTCTCCATGGAAATTGCCCTCTAGCCAATGTTATAAGTTAATGCATCTACTATTCCAGAAAAAAATAAAATCTTCCCATTTTTTCTAATGAAACCAATCCCCACTCACAATTTTCTCTTTTAGTATAAGGAAATAGAGGCAATCACAACATGTCAAGAATCCACACTATAGAAAAGCTTTAAATGTTTTAAGTAAAGGCACATGGCCCGCTCATCAAAGAGCCTGTGGGGCTTAAAACAAGGATAATGCATAGGCTAACTATACCTTGCTAAATTGAAATGTTATCAGGAAATTGAAGGAGGTAAGGATCAAATTCTTAAACGTCCGAAAATTAATTCTCTCAAAAGCTTAAATTGTCAGGTAAAGACACCAGATTGGTTTTATAAATCTTAACAATATTAAACAGTTCCCCAATCAAAGTTATGTTATTATCTATCTTTTATTCTACCAAAAAAACTAATGTGTAGATTCTAATGCTTTGTTGGCCTTCTAGATCTCCATACAACTTGGATAATTCATTCTGCATATATTATATGTTCAACTATTAAATAATCCAAGATAGTCATCATATTCTAAATCAGAGATATTGTTAAACAATAAACAGCATTCCAACGAAGTCTAAAAAGAATAGGAGGATTTTCCTAGCTAATATACTTATGAACTCCAAATGCATGCAAATAGACCAGGAAAAAATCTTTCATCAGATGAATGCATTACTTGTCTATTTCTTTCAAGAACATGTCGTATGCTGGAAAATGTAGTCGGTTGCCAGTTGATGCTGTCAGAGATTCAAAAGTAAACCTTCCATTTGCTACATCTGCAACTAAAGGTACTAATGATCCCAACCATACAAATGCATCTTCTCCAACATTGGGCTCATTATTAACCTGGCAAGACAGTTTATGAATATATGTTTAGAAAACAAAATGCACATAGTAAGAGTGATCAGCTACAATTGAAAATATCTACACCTAAAACCATAAATATTTTGTGTACTTCTATCAAACTGGCTTGGTTCAAATGGAAGAAACACCAAACATCCCTTTTCAAGAGAGAATATTCAAAGACTAATTCAATCTCTTGAATTTAGAATTAGAAGACAAGACTTGCAAAAGGCTGGAATTCAAACTTCTATGATTAAAAGTTAGAAATAAAAATAAAAGGGGGAGGGCGATCAGCTTAAACACATCATTTGTATTCAGTAATATCATAACGAAATAAGGGGAAAAGATGCTCTTACAAGGAGAGGCATGATGTCTGAATAAAAAAGAGGGATATCATCCTGTTCTTGAGTGGTATTCAAAGTTGTCTTCCTTTCTTCTTTTTCCTTTGCTACAGTCTCCTGCAAACCTCAAAAGCCTCATCTGATTAATAACAGAAGTAGACACAAAAACAATAAGCTTTAGATCAAAATCTTATTTAGATGTGGAAGGTGATAATGCTGAAGTTCAGATTAAACAGGAACAGATCTTAAGCTAATGTTCAATGACCAATAGTTTCAAGCCATGCAGAGCCTACTTCATCAGTTCCTAAATGTAATCTCACTCTTGTCAACAGAATTTGTTAAGCAGAAGTAGGTTCTTGAACTGATAGCCAATTCAACTAAACTTCATTACTTAAAAATCTGAAGAATAAAACCATGGTCAATCACTGGAAAAGAATCTCGGTTATAATAGATTCATCAAATATCTCGAATACATTGTTGGCAATGCTTTGGTCTTGGTAACTAAAATTATCAGCTATTATTAAAATGAAATGCCATTTTTTATTTTGATTGGAGTTGGTAACATGATATTACATTATATCTAACTTCATTTTTGTCCCAAAAATATAAAGTGTGTGCGTGAGAGAGAGAAATAATATGCACACCGTTGGTTCTTCATCGTAGTAGCTAGGTCTCTCCCAAGCAAGCATCATGTCATATGTCAACCTGCTAAATGAGCTATCATTGATGTTTCCCTCTATGTTGTGGCACATTTCATTCACACCCTTCCCACTGCAAAATTCAACTAATTTTCTGCAATAGTTTCCCATTTCAGGGTTCCATCCTCCTTCAAAATCTTCCACCAATTTCTCTACCGAAGTGTCCAGTTTCCTAAGTAACAAAAATAAACAAAGGCAAAGTAGTTAACTACCACGTTTGCATTTCATGATCTAGTTCCTATAAACATATATATGCATAGGCATAATACCACAATATTAGAATATGAACTTGACTCCATTTTCAATAGGTTTTTCCAGGCTCTAGCAACTACACCAACATGGATAAAATTAAAAGTAACAAAATACAAAAGCTACTTTCTCCAAAGAAAATAACACTATATACATGTGTTATAATTTTATAATTCTAACATCCTTGCATAATAAGATTATTGTTATCATTTATTATTATTAGAAAATGGCCATAAGAGTGGAAAGAGAGATCACTGTGAACATCTCTTGATGACATCCTCGGCAATGGAAGACAGATACTTGAGTTTCATCGCCATAATAACCGTACGTACGTTGTGGTTTCTTCCCCTCTATGGTTCTCTCTCTCTTTTAGTGAGTAAAATAAAATACAAAATACTAATTAAAATGCAATGAGGCACCGAAAATCCAAAGGGTTTGGTCTAATAGTAATAGATGAGAGGGTGATACGTGGGAAGGTTCATTAGTCGCCACGTCGTAATGGCCATGCAACGCAAGCATGCAACACTATACGTGGGAAGGTTCTCCTCTCTATCCGTCTTCATTCCCCATATAGCGGTTCGAGCCTGTTTTCTTTCCCGAGAATTTTCCGGTATAAAGATAAATTCTTATATGTTCTTTATTTTAATCCTGCATTTAAGCTTGATATACTATATTGTAAAAAATTATCTGAAATTGAAAATCGGATAAATAAAATTTAAGTTTCATAAAAAAATATTTTTTGTCCTTGTAAAATAATTTATTTTCATACAAAAAAAAATTGTCCATTATTTGTCTTTTTGCAAAATTAAAATGTGTAATCTTTTATCTGGAATTAAGTTTAGATGAATCTGAACTTACCTATTATTTTTTAATTTAAAATTTAAAATGTAATTTTTTAAGATTAAAATCTATTACAAATTTAAAAATAAATTAAAAAGAAAATCAAACAACCAAACAACACCATCAAACCAAACTTAGTTCTTAAAAAAATAACATATTATAATTTTAGAAAAATAGAAAAAAGATGAAAATTTTTACAGGCATTAAATTCAAATTTTGATAATTTTATAGATAAGGGAAAAAAAACATATTTTAATAAAAATTGATATATTTTATATTTAATTTTAAAGTTGATCTAATTCAATTAAAATTGAACTTATTCAAATTGAGCTTATATATATATATATATATATATATATATATTACTTCTGCTTAAATATTTGGAAATCAATTATATAATATGATAGAGAAATTAATGAGAATGTCATATCATATAAGATACAAGTAAAATGACTTAAATAAGGAAGCTAGATTTAGGAGTTATTTGTTATCAAAAAGTATATATTAATCTCAAAAATATGTTTTATTGTATAACTATATATCCAACTATATAATATGATAGTGAATATTGAACTTTAAATTAAAAGGACAATACGAAAAAAATTAAAATGAAAATAACAAAAATAAGAATGTTAATATATATAAATGTTTGAAAACAAGAAATGATAGAATACATAATGACTATATATAAAAAAATATTGATTAAAATATTCATTGAGAAAAAGATGATAGAAAATTAGTTAGGATTATTTGTGTATGTATAAAGAAGGTCACAAAGAGACACAAGTTAGAAGACTAAATTGTATGATGCTTAATATAATAAAAATAAAAAAAGAGGGAGTTAAAACAATGGATGATAGAAAAAATCATAAATGTAAACATCATGAGACATTCTTAGGAAAAGAGTGATATCTTTTTAACAATCTTCTCCTTAATTTTAAAAATATTGCCTTCTTAATTTATTTCATAACTGACAAAATAAAAGTTTATTATTAACAACAAAATTATTTACTATCATGCTTTATTATCTTCAAAATGCTTATTGTTTAGTGAAAATGGCTTGGATTCAGTTCAACAATAGAGATTCGATTCATATGTGATGATTGACTATGGAGCAAATCAATGAAGCACGAAAGAGATGATGAGTACAACAATAATGGGGTACCTATATACTTTGACGCTCAAGAAAGAAAAAAGAGAGTAGGTTATGAGAGTTAGAGTTATTTCATACCTTAATTCTCAGTTTATGCGTGAGTTTGGGTGAAAAAATTAGTTTAGTGAGAAATGCATATTTTTTAATGTTTGAATGAATATATTTATGTTGGAAAATAATTCTGAACATAATTATTGTTAAAGAAATTAAAATTGTTTTTCAAAACACATTTTAACCAGCACTTCCTGTATTATTAATGATTTAAATTAGAGTATTGTTTTTTATATATATTTTAAGTTAAACATAAACATTATTTTTTTTGGTAATGAAGTAAAACATTGAATAGAAATCAAATATATTTAATATTTTAATAATATAAAAACTTGCGTTTTCTTTTTATTTCTTTGACTTAGAATTAGGACTATTCCAAATAAGGATTTATAGTACTTTTTTTAAATAGTTATTTATTATTATCATTATTTAGGTTCAGAGGAAACTTTGATTCAGTGAGACACATCCATCGTCCATCGTCCATCGTCCTCCAACGGTAACGGTTACGAACTAAAGATTGCGTAAACGCGTGTTTACACCGACTGCAGGAAATCCGTTTGGAGGGTGGTAAAAAGTAAAAACGTTGATCTGTGTATGGTGTTGGACTTTATAATTTATATTATACCTTGGAGGCGAACCGAACGAGTGTTTTCAAGCTGCGGCGTGTGGGCTTTCTCTGAACTCAGTGAACCACACCACACAGCACAAACAAATTCTCAGTCTCAATCTCAGATTCTCAGGTATTTTTCTCCTCTTTCTTCCTTCTTTTCTCTCCAACACCTTAAATCCATTCATTTCACTCTCTCCTCTGCTTCGTTGAAACCCCTTTTCGCTTTCTATGCAAAATCATTTTCACTTTTGTTTTCCCCCCACACGCTCAACCAAGTAAACCCTAATTACTTACTAGCATAAAGTATTGGGCATATTCAGTTATGAACTCCAACAAGTTGCTGCTGCTTTCATATCTCCTTGTAATTTATTTTGCACGCGCTGCTGTTAGGTTTTGTAGGCATCAAATATGTTGCAGGTTTGGCATTGGATGATAATGTATGCAATATTTTCTCAGCTTTGATAGTTTTCGATAAATAAAAAAATTATTTGATTTGATTTGTGCTCTGGATTTTTTTTTTTTTTTTTTGTCTACTATGATATCAAAACCAAATCTGTGTGCTGTTTTCTTCTTGAGATACTCTTTGAAATTTGATATGGAAGCCCCTGTTAATGCCAATAAAATTATTGATTGTTCTATAGGGATGGGGGATAATTGAGTGAATCGAATTAGACCTTAGAGCTAAACTGAATTGAACCACGTATACCCTAATCCTTTAGAACCGGTTGTTTTTTTGTCCTGTTTTTATAACCACTGTTCGATACTGTTTTTTGGTCTTAATCCTTGGGTTCATTAGGGGAAATGGACCCTGACTAATCCGGAGTTTGGTTAGGAGGTAAGTAAAGTTTGGCCAAGAATTATTTTCATCAAGAATCGAACTTGTTTAATACCCAAATGATTAAACCTTAACTTCAGCACATTAATCATTTGTGTTCAATTACTTGGTTACTGTTCAATACTGTTTGTTTGCTACATGTGCAGTTCGATGATTTTTTATTTTTAAAAACCAAACTGAACTTTTTGATTCAAGAAAAAAAACTTTGAAAGTTCAGAGCTTTAACCTTCTCCGATTGGGCTAAAACTCAAACCATTGTAGTACAACCTACCTTAGCTTGTATCACATTCTCTCTCTCAGTTATTGGGTTTCATTCTCCAATGGTGTTCTTCTTAGTTTATGAATTGTCTTCTGGTTATGCCTTATTCAAAACTTGGTACCTTGATGAAATCAAGAAGAAAGTGGTTTTGAAATTGTGTGTAACTTCAATCTGTGCAAGTCATAGTGGACTTGCAAATTTGCCTCTTTGTGAAGTAGGTAGACCATAGGACTTCAAGGATTTGAATAAAGAAAGAGAAGCTTTAACCCAAGATTTAGATGATGTTGTTTCAGTTGGTAGTCTGCTTTAATACCAGTGTTGTTCATGACATGAGGTGTTAAAAAAAAAAAGTGGGATGAGAAATAATCACATGAAAGGAAAACAGTGTGTCAGTCATAAAGCAGTGGTTAAACAATTCTTTTGTCCCTTTGACTGTCCAGTAACTGAAGTAGACAAATCTCTATACATAATTTGCATTTTTCCTTGCAAGTCTATAACAATTATGGTTTAGTCACATTTGCAGTTCATTAGCTTAATTTAGTTTTTTAGCCAGAACTGAACCATGCTTGGCACGATTTTTTGATACATCATGTCCGCATAGTAGTTTACTGTTATTATCGAGACCGATAATTTCCTGCTCTTCTATGAGAAATATCTTTCATATTTGAGTTTATATATGATGTATATCAAGCGATCAACTAAAAGATAGGTTCCCCCTTCTCTGTGTTTTTGTCAAATTGACATCTGAATATCAGAATTTAATGTACCCTGTTGTTAATATGAAGCACATTGCCTTTTCAGCAGATTACTTTCCTTTATCAAATGTTGACTTATAATTTTATCTTGTGCATTTGTGTTTTTTTTTTGGAGGGGTTTGGGGAGATCATTTTTTAATCATATTATTAATTGCATTGGAAGATGAGGATATAGAATTAATGTAAAACCCTAGAGTAGTCTAACTATGTAACTACTGTTATTCAGTTTCTAGTCTTTTTGAGATCTTACTTCTAATTCTTCTGATTCTGATACAGTGTTGGAGACTTGAGCTCACAGAGAATCATAGTTTGTTTAATTTCAATTCTGAGTAAAGGTCAACATGCAAGTTTTTTCCAGTGAAGGTGAAAGTGCTTTGTTAGTTGTTGGTCCAAGGCCAATGGAATGGTCTACTGTTCCATACAATGCCCCTCAAGCTCCTGGGCCAAATGGAAAGCAGCGGACCTCAAGTTTGGAATCACCGATCATGTTGCTGTCAGGTCACCAGAGTGCTATATATACCATGAAGTTCAATCCAGCAGGATCAGTTGTTGCATCTGGATCTCATGACAGGGAAATTTTCCTCTGGAATGTGCATGGGGATTGCAAGAACTTCATGGTTCTGAAAGGTCACAAGAATGCAGTTTTAGATCTCCACTGGACTACTGACGGGACACAAATAGTCTCTGCCAGCCCCGACAAAACAGTGAGGGCATGGGATGTGGAAACAGGAAAACAAATAAAAAAGATGGTAGAACATCTCTCTTATGTTAATTCATGTTGTCCTTCTCGAAGGGGACCACCTCTTGTTGTTAGCGGCTCTGATGATGGAACTGCTAAATTATGGGATATGCGTCAAAGGGGTTCCATCCAAACATTCCCAGATAAATACCAGATTACCGCTGTTGGCTTCTCTGATGCATCGGATAAGATCTTCACTGGTGGTATTGATAATGATGTCAAGATTTGGGATTTGCGTAAAGGTGAAGTTACCATGACACTTCAAGGTCATCAAGATATGATTACTGGTATGCAACTGAGTCCTGATGGGTCTTACCTTCTTACAAATGG
This sequence comes from Glycine tomentella, assembly GCA_007407185.1. Classification (NCBI taxonomy): domain Eukaryota; kingdom Viridiplantae; phylum Streptophyta; class Magnoliopsida; order Fabales; family Fabaceae; genus Glycine; species Glycine tomentella. The sequence goes on from PYAF01002131.1 coordinate 1,010,538, forward strand.
CATGGATTGCAAACTTTGCATTTGGGATATGCGTCCATATGCTCCGCAAAATCGTTGTGTGAAGGTGTTGGAAGGGCATCAACACAACTTTGAAAAGAACTTATTGAAATGTGGTTGGTCTCCTGATGGAAGCAAGGTAACAGCTGGTAGTTCTGATCGAATGGTTTACATCTGGGATACCACTTCTCGTCGCATCTTGTATAAGCTTCCCGGTCACAATGGATCTGTTAATGAGTGTGTTTTTCATCCCAATGAGCCTATTATTGGATCTTGCAGCAGTGACAAGCAGATTTATCTAGGGGAGATATGAAGCTCAACGTTTAGGAACTTGCCAAATGAAATGACCATGTTGGTGCTTTTGATGACAACCATTAGGGAGTGATAAACTTTAGAAATGCTGAATTCTGTTTCCTGGTCGATCAATTCAGTTACTGTATAATGTTCTTGCAAAAACATTATATCCTACTTTTGTTACTAATTGATGTAATATGTGATTTGACGATGGTGAGAATGGCTCCATCATTTCATTATGAACTTCGAGTCATTTTGCTTAGGAAGGTGTTTCGAAAGTTTTTTCCTGAAGAATTGGATTAAATTTAAAAAAGAAAAATGTTAGGGATACATTTTTTATGTATGTATTTTTAAAGCATTATTATTATTATTATTATTATTATTATTATTATTCACGTATATCTTATTAAATGATTATTATATAAAAAAGATTAAAGTATTTTTTTCCTATAAATATCGAAAAGTTTAAAATTCGTTTTTGTAAAATTTTTGATGATTTTTTCCTCGTAAAATTGAAATGTGTTTTTATTAATTGGAGTTAGTATTAGATGAATTTGAGCTTATGTGACCTTTTTTAAAATTTAAATTATAGGTTAAAATATGTTTTTCATTTTGGAATTCGTGTAAAATTTTGAATCTTTTTTCGTTCTTGAAAATTTGAAATTTGTTACTTTTTGGTATGGAAGTAGGTTTGGGTAAATTTGAATCAACATGTCACTTTTTCATTGGTTCCATTGATAATTATGAGAGTGAGTGATTTTCAGGAGTTAAAAATTGTCACAAGATGCAAAAAAGAAAAACACAAATTTGTAAATCATTTTTCCCTAACTTTTCATCTCATCCATCCACTAGGGTAATCCGAGAGAGAGGTGAATTCGGAAAGTCAATTTTAATTTTTCGAGGATGAAAAAAAAAACTCAAAATTTTGCATAAATGAATTTCGAACATTTCGATATTTATGAGGAAGAAAAACAAATTTTAGCCTAGAATTTAAGTTTAAAAAAATGTCATGTAGACTCAAATTCGTTCAAGCCCGACTTTGAGTCAAAAAATAACATATTTCAATTTTAAGAGAAAGAAAAATATACCAAAAATTTTGCAAGGACGAATTTTAAATTTTTTGATATTTATAAGGAAAAAATATATTTTAGTGTAGAAAAAACACAAACTTTCTTAACATTTAAGATCTAATGATTAATGGCAAGATTTCTTTTACATTAAAATGAGAAGAATACACATTAAGCATTAGATCTTGTCATAAATGGTTTAAATTAAAATAAATAAACTAATGTATTTTGTTTTTAAAAAAATCACGAGACTTTTTTTAAAGTAATTATATGACTTTAATTTTCATCATTCTTATATGTTTATGTGACATGTACAACTGCACCATGCCAAGTAAATTATCATAGCATTTTCTTGTATGTAAAATAAGATAAATTTTTGAAAATTAATTTAATCAAATTATGATTTTAAAAAAATTTAAACTTGTAACTTTTTCAGTGTGTTTATTAATATTTGTTTATTTAGCCAGCTTTCATTTTCCATTCTCTCTATTGTTAATTGGTATAATGCTATATTGCTCCACTTATCTAGACCGCAAAATTGAATTTTCTTTTCACTTAGGGATCCCACACTAGCAAAGTCCCATCTCATTTCAAGTGGATTTGTCAATAGAAAACACTTTGTGCAAGTATATAATATCCACTAAAGGTATCATTTATCTTTGTAAGCTAATATTGATTTATTCACTAACTATGTCTTTTGTATGATAATATAGTTTTTTTTTAAAGGATTGTTGTCCCTTGCCTCTTGTTATATCACATGGAGAAAATAATGCACACATGAAACCCTTTCACGGTCAAAGCCTTAGAGTTATCGCATGTAAGATTTCAATTCAATACAATTTCATTCATTTAGAATATCTCAATATCTAACAGACCTTCCTATAAATTGATATGTAATGGACATTTCGTTTATGACAAACTTAAATGTGTATCCCAATAATTTTATGGATGTGTCTCTCAATATGTAATAGATATTTCTATGAAATTTGATTTAATACATAAGTCATTTTTGTATGTCAAACTATTTTAAAAAACAAGAAATAATGTACAATGGAAGTGATATTTTGTTATGTATTGTGTAAAGGAATCTCACTTTCGTTGTACAATTTTTTTTATAGAAAAAAGTACAACATAAATGACTTTGTTACACACTACATAATGAAATCTCACTTTCATTGTACATGTTTGTTTTTTTATAAAAAAAAATGTTCAACAAAAGTGTAGTTTCACTCTTCAGCCAACACTCTAAGTTGTTTGGTATTAACATAATTAAAATCTAACTTCCCATTAACCGGCCTAGATTGTAGTTTGTCATTATACTCGGATTATGAGAACTCTCACCCACATGAATAATTTTAAAAAAGATTTATGTTGGATATATATATATATATATAATATTATAGCAACAAAAATAAATAAAATATTAAAATAATTAGATAGAGAAATTTAAATTTGCGTTTGAAAATAAGAATTATGGAGACAAAGGCACAAACCATAAGATGAGATGCTAGGTTTCTTATTGTAAGGGGAATGCTTTGTTGGTTGGTTCAAGGTGGCATAAAAAAAAGGTTCGTTGGAGTATTGGGAATATTAGTGTCGTCATTCTCATATTTACAATAGCAATCGATAGGGTTTACATGTTGCATCAAGAGGAAAATATGCATTCAAATCATGTGCATTGTGGAAGTGGTATTAGTTTCTTGTGTACATATTGTGTTGCTAGGATGGTTATTTGCAATAAAAAAATATTTGTTTATAAAAAATTCAAATGTACGTATATATAAAAAAGTGATTTTACGAAAGCATGTTTCATATTGAATATTAAGTGAAAGAATATTATCATGTAACTTAAATTTCTTAGAACGTTGATTATTATATTATGGAATCAGTGTAAAATAATTTTCCTCATAATCTTCAAAAAATTAAAAACCTATATCATATTTTAAGAAACAACTCAATTTTTTTTAACAAATTAATAACCTGAGAAGGGATTATTGATCAATCATTTTTCTTTATTTTTTAAGTGATTTTATATAAAAAAAAATTAGATTGAATCTTTATAAAATAAAAAAATATTATTTGTTACTTTTAATTTTTTGGAAGATTATACCGGCAGGATTCGAACATAATCTCTTATAAGATTGTCTTAAGACAATTATCATAAGGACCAAGAATGTCAGTATTATCGTGTTACTTAACTTCATTGGATGGAAAATGATATTTGTTACTAAATACTTTTCACAACTAACACGCGAACTTTTGATTTTGGCTAATTCAGATTTTATATATGTTTTAATTTTTTAATCAATATTTGTTTCAAAGATTATCATTGGTCAATGGTCAACATTAATATTTAGTGTGTTTCGTGCATGTGTGTACGTATTTCATACTAACTATCAATACTCTTAGAATGTTGATTAAAATATTATGAAATCAGTGCAAATTAAAAGAATTTCTCCGTATCATATTTTAAGAAACAATCCATACCTTATCAATGGAGTGGAAAGAAACTGTATCCATTTTATAACTATTTGCTGTAAGATGAAGATGAATATCTCTAATGAATAAATTTTTTCAATTTTCAATCCACAACAAACAACAAAAAGTAATAAAGATGAAGATAAATCATTTCAGGAAAATAGAAACTTCCCACAGCAAATTAACTTGAAATCAATTTCAAAACCTAGAGCTTCAAACTTCTTAACAATTTGAATAGGAAGGTCTCTAAATCAATAAAAAGGTGAAAAGCAGAAGAAATCTCGTTGATTATTAGTCAGAACAATTGCATTAAATAAAATTCTAAGTATATAAAAATTGAAAATCAAACCCATGACCAGGTATCACAATATCAAACCTTGTGAGAGATAACAATGTGCAAAAGAAATCTTTTGAACATAGAAAATGAAGAGTGAAAGCTCTAGTCTTTAAATAGGTTGAGAATGAAGAAGTATATCTACATATTTTCATCTTCCATCTCTTGATAAATGCAAAATTATTGGTTGACCATCAATACCATGCAAACATGGAGATAAAGTCTACTTTCAATTAATGCATTTTCAAAACTTGTAAAATAGGACTTCATTGAAACTAAAGAGATTAAAAACCTAAAATAAAATAAAACCGTAGTGTCGTATCAAGAGAAAACATGGAGACAAAGAACAACCTTTGTAATGCTTCATAAAACAACCTTTATAACCCTTAGTCATATGACTAAGCAAATGGTACTCTGTAAATCACACAAAGAGCAACTTTTATAGCTCTTTAATTTCATGGTTGTTATAGTTTAATATAATCTATTAAGTGTGTTTATTCTTTAAACTTTTGTCTTTTAAACTTCATCACAACTTTTATTTTCAGCCTATAATGTTTAATTATCATTAGACAAATGATAACATTTGTGTTATTTTAAATCATACATAGAGCAACCTTTATAACTCTTTAATTTCATGACTGTTTACAATTTAAAGCAGTAAAGTGTGTTTATTCTTTCAACTTCTATCCTTTAAATTTCACTGTAACCTTTGTTTTCAGTGCAACCATTTATTCAATATGTTATATTGTAATTCAAAAAATACCCTAAGAATGAGTGGAAAGAAAAACTTTAGTGAATAACCAAGTCTTAATTAACCTCTGTAACTCTTCAATTCTATGACGACTAATACTTCAATGCAACCTATTAATGTGTCTTTGTCATTTCAATTTCTTCCCTTTAAATTTCACCACAACATTTATTTTTGGCTTATAACTCTCCGTTTTTATTCGATCAATGAGTAGAATGACAACCTTTGCACTCTTTAAAATCAGACATTTGTAAATCTTAAATCCCATGGTTCACATTTGTTTACAATTCAATGTTACCTATTAAAGTGTGTTTATCTTTTTAACTTCTATCCTTTAAACTTTAAAGTAACCTTTATTTTTAACCCAACACATTTATTTAATGTTATTGTATTCTAAGTATATCCTAAGAATATGCAAAAATAAAAAACCTTAGTGACTAAACAACTTTTAATCTTTGTAACTCTTTAATTTCACGATTATTTATAATTCATAATATAACCTAATAAAGTGTTTATCCTCCCTTTAGATTTTACCGCAACTTTTATTATCAGTACACTTTCTTTATTTCCAAATTACCCTAAGAACAGAAATCGAAGTTTCAGTAGTGACTTCACAATACTGTAAGATTCAAGACTCTTTTTCTAGTCTAGATTTACTCGGTCATGAATTCAGTTACTCCTTAGATAAACTTTACTTAAAATACACATCTAAAATGTGAATGTGCTATCTTCATCTAACTATACTAATTTATCAAATATCAATGCGTGTGTGAATGTAGGAAATTTATTCCATATAGATAAATGAAAAGAAATTACTATACTATTGTTATTGTGTACTTAGACGGAAATAAATGACTATCCGTACCATTTAATTACTACTTAATTTTCGAAGTCCTCATCCACAAAAAAGAAGATAAGATGTATCAGTGTATCCTCTGATTCTGACTCCTCGTCCCTGTTGCAATTCCAACCTTCTCTGTGTTACAAATTTACGATTATAACCGGTTAAACAAAGAAAATATAGCCTTAAAAAATATAAAACTTTGCTCTTTGGAAATAAGATAAAGACATAAAATAAAACAAACCATAGAAAGACCAACGAATCATAAACGAAATAAATAAAAAGTTCCTAAGAAATATCAAGCTGTCTTACAAATTGTTAATCTGTGTGTACATAGGAGAGAAAAGGCCACTTGGCACGGTTGGTCTATGAAGTGTGGAACCAAGTCTGTGACACTTGTGACTTGTTTTCACTTTTTATTTTTTATTTTTCCAATCTTTATAAGCCCCAATGAACCCTGACTTTTGTTGTCATGCACTGATGCACATCACATTTATTGATTCATTTACCTCCATAATGCAGATGCTTCAAATGTTTTTCTTTTCACACTTTGGAAGGGTGTGTACAATTTTAAAGAAAAAGATAATATAATAAATAAGCATCCCATTTTTTATGTAAAAATAATTATCAATTAAAAACAATTCTTTGTATATGATTTTTAGGATAAATATCAGAATTTAAAAATAGAAACAAATGAAAATTATATATATATATATATATATATATATTTTTACCAGTAGAAGATAACTAAAGGAAAGTAAACCACTAGCACTAGCACCTTCATATACCAATTACCAAGTGGAGTTTATTGTAAATTCCTTTTGGGCTCACCGTCTTGACTTGACCCACAAAACAGGGGTCGCTTTAACCACCAGTTTCCAAACAATCTATGGGGGCGGGAATGACATGAAAGTGCACCAACAACACTGGTTTTGCTATTAATTTTAGTTTATTTTTTTCCTTTGGTCTAATAACTTACACCACTGTTACAAACAAAACAGTAGCACAATACCATGCCACATGCCCCTAGTTTTCAAACCATGATATTCTCTCTCTCTCTCTCTATTAATATAACTATCATCTTTAATTTAATTTTCATCCAGACTTCTTATCCTCAATCCTCATGCACTTTTGCACTCTTATTTATTGCTAAATATCAATATTAATTATCTTCCTCTTTAAGTCAAACCATAACCATTCCATTTCTTTCCAACCCCACACAGTTCTTCTGAATTCTGGGTGTTGAGTTTCCTTTTCTTCATTTTTTTCCCTCCCTTGGATGTGTTGTTATTTTCAATCCAAAAGGCCATGCAAAACTATTTGATCTTGTGATAACTTTGTGTTGGCGTGAAAGACTGAAAGAGTTGAGGCTTGTTATTGTTCATAGAAGAGAGTTTGTTTTGTTATTGGTGTATGTTGTGTCGGTGGCAATGGAGGCAACAAGTTTGGTGGAGAGGGGTGGAGAGAGAGTTGGACATGTCAACAAGGTTGGTTATGTGAGAAGGGTCATTGCAAAGAAGAAGAAACAGCTTTATCGAAGGGTTAGAAGGCCTGAGTTGATTGTTTCAAAGACTCTTCAGAAGTTATTTGATTCATGCAGAGAAGCTTTCAAAGGCCCTGGCACTGTTCCTTCACCACAAGATGTTCAGATATTGAGCCACATACTTGGTATGATATTACTGATACTTTTTTTATTTATTTGTTATCAGCATGATATATATTACTGGTACTAATATTTGATGGGGTTGGATAAGAAAACTTGTAGTATCTTTTGATTCTAAAATAAAAAAAAAAAAAAAAGATGTAAGGTTGGTTCAGTGGTTAATTGAAGAAGGGTGAAGGGAGGGAAAAAGGTTGGCTCGAATATATTTTTAATAAAACTAACATCAATAAAAAAATTTGATCCTAAAATTTTGTAATTACATCTTTCCTTTGGAGAGACAGAATTTTGCATTTGTTTTTGGATATATATATTAATTAGTTAAGAAAATTTATATTTTGACATCTAATTTCCCGAATTATATAAAATTACAAACTAGAATGCCCTCCTCAAATTTTCTTTGGGACATGGCGTCTTTGGTTTTGCACCCCATTAACGGATCAATTCATTTTCTTTTGGCTGCAGTTTTTTTTTTCTTTATTATTATTCATTAATGCAATTTAATTATTGTCTTTTCAGTTCTTCAGTGCTTATATAGAGAAATAGAAATTAAGTCATTCTAGGACCATCTCTTAGGATGAGTGGTTGCAATTGTTTGAGCGTTTTCCTAAATATGTACAGTTTGAATTTTGAAAACTATAATATGCATCCAATAATTTCGATGTATATTCTAGTGATGATGTGTTGTGGATTTGCAATTTATTTTCTCAAAAGAAAATAGGCATTTATTATTATTATTATTATTATTATTAATTCATGGTTGTATTATTGAATATTTAATTTATTTTCTCTTCTATTAAATCTTTTAATATCTGACTTCGATTTGATAAAAAAAATAGAGGTCTGATTCTTTAATATCTTCAGATAACATGAAGCCAGAAGATGTGGGACTAAGTAGAGATCTGCAGTTCTTCAAGCCTGGAAATATGGTCAAAGAGAAACAAAGGGTCACTTATACAACCGTGTACAAGTGTGACAATTTCTCAGTAAGTGTTTCATTCTCATTGCTCCCTAATCACCAACACTCACCACTATCAAGGGGTCTAGTTGAGTAGATTATGTGAGTGTTGTAAACCTCTTTGATATTGTGTTCAATTTCTACGGATAAAAAAAATCAACACTCACCACTGCAATTGCTACATGGTACTTGCTAGTGTTCCTAGCTAATTAATTTATGGGAACATTTTCTCTATGTGCAGCTCTGCATCTTTTTCATACCTGAAGGAGGAGTCATTCCTCTCCACAACCACCCGGACATGACTGTTTTCAGCAAACTTCTATTAGGACTAATGCACATTAAGTCCTATGATTGGGTTGACCATGAGGCCTCTGATGACAACTTGTTGCAACCACAATCTCAATGTGGGTTCTCTCTCTCTCTCTCTTTTCAATTTTAAATGACCATGAATTAATGGGGTCTGTAATTAGTTCTTGAAAGCTGACCCACACACATGCTTTTTTTTGCAGTGAGATTGGCAAAGTTAAAAGCTGATAAGGTGTTCACATCTTCATGTGACACTTCTGTGCTGTATCCAACAACAGGAGGCAACATCCATGAATTCACAGCCATAACCCCATGTGCTGTGCTTGATGTCATTGGCCCTCCTTATTCCAAAGAAGATGGCAGGGACTGTTCCTACTACAGGGATTACCCTTATGCTTCTTTTCCTAGTAAGTAACTCTCTCTCATTGTGCACAATCATTGTATGTGGAACTTTTAGCAAAAACATATTTATATTGTTTGCAAGTATGCTAATTTTTTAAAAAAAGAAATTGTATGGCACCTTCAGAAATTTGAGTATTTTGGTACTGTTATTGAGAAACTAACTCTCTCTCGTGTTTCCAAACTCATTCAACTATTGACTATTGGACTTAAAAACAATTGTATCAAAATTCTTGGATTTCTCTTGGAACCATGATAACTCAATTTTATTTATCATTTACATAACAATTTTTTGCTTTGAGGATAATATTATGTAGTTTTTTAATTTTATTTTCCAATTCTAATTGGAGTTCTTCTTGCATTAGATATCAACATAGGCTAACTAGGTGAAACTCTAATTGTAATTAGGGAACAACATGCATCTAATTTTTATCCTTCTCTTAAAAAAATTTAATCATGGGATTCAAACGTTTGATGTTTCCATTGGTCATTTTTTCTCCTTAGTTTGTCAAACTTTCACCTATGGAGATTCTTACCAAAACATTGATTCAATTTGAATATCTAATTTGAAAAAGATAAAAAAAAAGGGTAACAATAAATGCGCACAAACATTATATAGTGCTAGATAATGTTAACATCAGATCTATGTCTTCTTTTGTGCATTACTATTCCTACTTGACGAGGTGGTACCTCCACTTGTCCACTTTTATTGCACTAGTGTCTAAGGATGTACAATTATTGCCATGTCTCACCATTAATGATTTTACCCTGCAGACGAAAGGATTATTGGTGAGGCAAAAGAGGAAAATGATAGTTACGCGTGGTTGGAAGAAATTGAGATGCCAGAGAACTCTGAAATGGATGGCATTGAGTACCTGGGTCCAACACCCTTTTAGGTTTTTTCAACAACACAACACATTCTCTTAGTGTGTGTTTGGGAATCAGTTGAATTCAACGCCAACGCACTTTTAGATAAAGCTACAATATAGTTGCTTTAAAATTTTCGCATTGGAACGTTTATACGTTGAACATGATTTCAATGCTAATCCAAACACACACTTAGTAGTAGCATCTTAATACCATGTACAACTAATGATACGGAGCATAGACAGAATCTCCCATCGCTTTCCCTATGCATGTGTCCATATTCAAGGAATGAGTGTTGCACGTGTTGGCTTTTGTTCTTTTACATGTCGAAAATGTACCTATGATTCGCTCATTTTTGCTATAGTTGGTACATGTATATATTACATTATGGTACCTATTGTCATGTATAGGAAAACCATGGGCTTGAGGTGGTTCAGGTGTCAAGTCAGTCTAGGAGTTTATGATTCATCGTTTTTGGCTTTGTTACTTTCAGTTTTTCTCATAGGGTCCACAGTGGTAACTTTGTTGAGCAAGTGGTGAATATGGTTGACTCAATTGTAATAGAAAGAAAGAAAAAGCCATGCATGACAGGCAACACTTTTCTGGAGATAGGGTCAAATTTATGCTTTTCGTCGTGAGATATTAGTGGGAAGATAATAAACATAAGCGTAAATTTCAAGGGTAATTTTCGAGAATTTTGTAGATTGCACACATCCTTTCATTTCCAATCTCTAGAATGACCTCCAATTCTCCTAGTATAAGTAATAAGTAATTTAATTTATTTCATCTTAATCTCACATAATTTAATTAATTTTCTCTTCAATATATTAAAGTAACAAATATTGAATTAATTTTCTCTTCAATTTTCTTAAGTAGAATTTTTTTTTATATTTAATATAAAGTTAAATAATTCATTAACAATATTTATTTAAAAGTAACTTTTTTTTTAATTTAAACAACTTTAAATTATATGTTGCACACTAAAATAATATTTTCTTGATAAGCATTCTATTAAGCAATTTTCATTGTAATGTGGTTTGAAAAATATTATTACACTAATTTTTCTTATATATTATTAATTTCTTTACTTTTTTTACAGAAATTTATTCAATTATTTAAAAAATATTTTACATACATTGTGTATTATTATAAGAGAGGTTGTTGTAAAAGTTTAAAAAGATAAAGTTATGTGCGATGTAAGGGATATCATTTTTATTTACTTAAACTATTATTATAACTAAAAATTAACATATTGTTCGGTGGAGTAGAATTGAGGTTAAATTTTTTTGTAAGGTTTTGAATTTGAATTTTGTGAATAAAAGATAGTTAGTCAGTATTTTTTTTAAGAAAGTTATAGACAAAGTTAAAGATATTTCTATGCACGTAATTCCATATTTTGTAACCATAGAATTTCAGTTTAAAATGGAAATGCTGTAAATAATTGCCATGGTACATATATGATGTTGTTTGAAATATTGTGCATGCAAATAAGTTTCATTAACTACTTCTGGTCCTTATACAGATTCATATTAGAAGCGTGATTTGATCTTTATTATAAAGTTTAACTTAAAATATTTTCTGGTGTAAGTTTAAACACATACACCAAATTTCATCTGTTGAGATGAATGAATCTAACGGACAGAACTATTCTACTTTGGAAAAAATATTGAATAAGTGAGGCACGCTCTTTGGTCATTGGTTTGTTCTTCCCCATTGTTGTCTCAATTGAAGCCAATCAATGTATTCCTCACCAGTAACCACTATCGTTGCACGAATAATCAAATCAATTTCCGAGAAATAAAAACATAAAGAAACATGAGCACAAGGTTGAAGCCTGAAGGGTGGAAGGGATATGGACTCATGGTCATTCTTCTCATGTATGTATATATATATATATATATATATATATATATATATATATATATATATATTAAACACTATCTATGAGAAAAAGGCAACAAATTGTAATGACCTACCCACAATTGGCCTCGCATCTACGTCATTGCTTGCGTTCCTGGACACAAGGTTGACCCTGGTCGATCCTTCTCAAATGACCTCCAATTAGTGACGAAGGAGGTAGCATTTGAGGAGGTGGTAAATAAAGGGCCATGAGGGTGAGACAAACTGGTCGGCTTCAATAAAAAAATACTAATTCTTGTTCTCGTAATTCTTCAACCCTAAGAAACATTTAGAAGTTTACCTTAATCAGATTAATTAAGCCTTGCTCCCCTAACTCTTTAAAAACAATGATGCTAACCAATTTTTCAATTGATTTGTGGTGTACGTAATTCAATTGAATTAGAGGAGATGGCGAAACGTAAGCCAATTTTTATACACCAATTCTTCATTTGATTTGAAATGTAATTGAATCGAATCATGTAATGCCTAGTGACTAGATAGCTGCAATACTAAGTCAATTTTGGGTTTTTAAGTCACGTGAGTTTCTTTTGTTTTTTTATCTTAAGTTGGAGGATTTAGAATCATTGGATTTTTTTAATTCAATGGTTAAGGTTTGGGGTAAGTCATTGGACTTATAGATGGTGTCAACGGATCCTATCTGATTTTTTTTTACTGTAATAATTTTCTTAATTAAAGTTAGTTGTAGAATAACTTGACAATGAGAATTCAGAATTGACATATGGAAGTGGAGAGAGTTTTCGAGAACAACCCACCCCCATCAGATCCACCAGAAGGTTTGGGGTGGCGGTGGGACTGAACCAATGAGGATGTCCTTTCGGGATAAGGTGTGGGGTCCACAAGTACCCTTTCCAAGGAAGGAAAGGGTGAATCTGTTGGTTGAAAAAAAAATCAAAATTGAGTTAGAGGAGGGTGATAGGTTGAGACCAAAATGCTACATTGATGATAGCATTCTGGACGATTACTGGAGGATACGGTGTCTTTTATCAGTTTACTGTTTTCTGCATTACTACAAACACAAATAAAGTTTGCATGGAAGGGAAGAGCAAAAGTGGACATCTATTTGGTTCCTTTGATTTGGGACATTATCTGACCTATCATCTGGTTATCTCGGTCTTCCATTTTTTGTGGTTAGGATATGAGGGGTTAGTAGGGGTTTATATTGAATTCCTGTTGTTTTTGTTATATAATTATTATAATAAATCCTCACAGTATTTATGTCATGGGCATCTGCAATTTTTACTTTCCAGAGCATATGTAGAAGTAAAGCCTATTCTTTATGTCAAGGATGACATGAATGTAGCATTTGAGGCCATAGCAGAAAAATCTTATTTGGAGACACCACCATGTTATTGGGGTTTCAAGCCGGAAAATTGGCATGATTCTTGCATTCAGAAATGTCTGATTTCTGGAAAGATATGTGCCATTATACTGTCTATTACTAGTGAGCTGGCTACAAAGATATGTTTTTGATTCTCTGCCTGATGAATATGCGAATAATGGTCAGAATTCTCTTCTTAAGGCACATATGGAGAAGATATCAAAGTTCTGCATTTACCTTCTTGACAAAGTTATGACAGATAATGACTTTGCTTGGGAAGATATAATGGTCAGTATATTTCTTAAAATATCATACCATATTAATTTTATTCCTCCATTGTCTGGATTATATTTTAGTTTTGCATTCTGTACAAAACCCGTTTCTTGTTCTGTACAATTTTCATCGATCAGTTTCATTCATGATTGCCCTGGCTTCCTCAAACCTATGGAGAGGGAGAAGAAGGACAAGCTTAGAGTTCCTTGCTTTCTTTAATCGTCACCTTTTCTAAGATCCAGATAATTTATGCATCTCCATGTCCATCATGTTCCTTTGCATTTAAAAAGTTATCCATGCATTTTTGGGGTCTGTCTCCTCTTGGAACTAAGGGACAGTGGAGCCTAGTGTAGGTGATTTAACAAAAGGTTACCAGAAACTATAATTATTTGCAAGTTAATTTATTCCACTCCCCCTCTGTGTTCTTTATGATCTTGATGATCATTCTCTTACACTTTTCATCTTATCCAGAGTTTGAGGTTCTACATCCCAGTAAGCCTTCAAATGTCAGTGCAGCTATTACAACCTATGTTCTGCAATGCTCTTTTTGAACTTTCGGAAATGAGTCAGAAGAAATTTAAAAGTGGTGAGGAGCCAATCTTCAACATAGTTCCTGTCTTAGGTTCTGGGAGGCTTGCTTCATCCATGGACGATGTAGTAAACTGTGAATTAATGGCTCGGAAATCCTGAGTATATATATGCTTTCTGAAAACACTCTTTAAGTAGCTGGGGTTCAAAGGGTGGTTCAGTTGCTGTGCACTTTACCAGCTGATCTACAATTTTGTTTTTAAATACAAAATGGATTCACTTTTTTGAAAGCCAAAACAAAGACGGTTTCACTGAAATAGCTTGGTGAATACGATGAAATGTGATTTCACTCATTTAGGTCCTGTTAATGGCTTGGTGTATAAAAAAAAAAGAGTTGGGAAATTATGTTGATCAGCTGTATGGAGGGTTTTAAGAATTACATTAATTTTGGAGCCACCCTTTTAATTTTAAGAATTACATATTGTACTCTGCATGTATGGAAGGTTTTATGAAGGAAATTTTATCAAACTATAGGGATGTCAATATAACTTAAACAAAGTGTAATCTTGGTTGTTAGCAATTGCTATCTTAATTAACTATTTATTTGTTAATCTTATAATGGATAATGTTTTTATCCACTTTTTCCACTGCACTTCTGCCCTTTATCCTTTTGTTTGACGGAAAAAGCTTATTTCTCACTATCTTTAATTTCCCCGTCACTTCTTTCTTTTTCCAATAAATAAAGTATCAAAGTTATGGTATGCCGGTATTTTGTTTGGCTTGTAAGCCTAAATTTAATCGACTCAAATGAGACTTTTTTTAGACATGCTTTGGATCAGTCTTGGGTTTAGGTACATTGCATAGCACAAAATTTTACTAAAATTCGTGTCTTTTTATTTATGCACCTTTTTTTTATTCTCTTTATATTCTCCCTCTTTTTTTCTTTTTCCTTCTAAATTTTAAAATGTCTTAATTACTCTTCCTTTGTTTTTTTTCTTCTTTGGCATACACCTCTCTCTTTCCCTCTCTGGTACTCCCTTTTTCTGGCACCCCTTCCACCTCCTTTTACTTCACTGGCGTTGTACCCCTTCCAGGGCGTTGCATTTGCTCCAATTTTGCATTTTTTTCAGTGAGTGTAGATTTCCTGAAAACTTATTTTAAAAATGTCCCAAGTATTAACATTCCGAAAATTAATTTTTGAAATATATTAAATACATTCTGAAAATTATTTTCTAGAAGATCTAAGTTTCTCAAAAATATCTTCTAGAAACTAGTTTTCTGAAAGGATATTTTTATTATAAAAAATAGAAAAAGTAAATGGGAGATGAGAAGAGAAAAAAGGGATACAAATAGAATCGCCCAATCACATGTGTGTTTGATTACATTTAAAAGGTGTCGCTGGACCCGATTTCTTTTTTTTTTTTTTTACTTCCTGCTCACTTTCGTGGGCAAAGATGTCCTTGTGCCAACTGAACAAGACACTTTTTTGATAATTAGCTTCAGATTTATTTAAGGTGGTATGCTAATAAAATACCTGTTCTTATGATTTGGAATTTGTTCACTTTATTAACTAATGTTAAAAAAGTGTTGTTGATGTTGATGTTATATTGTTATGTGATTTGAAGATTTATAAGTTAAACCTACAAGGTGTCTCTTTAAATATGGAGGACTTCAGGCAAAAATGACATCGTCGCTAGCTTTTTACATGTTTATTGGATAAATAGGGATATAGAGAACACTTAAACGGTGTAGTTAAGTAAAGAAGGTTAAGAAACCCCAAGTGACAGGTTATGAGTAAATTCTCTAAATAGTTGTTTATTTAATCTTGAAAAGGGCTACATTGAAATATTTTTTAAAAAAATAAGAGACTAAGTTCAACATTTAATAAAAAAAATACAAATTGAATAAAACAAATAAACAGAGGATCAAATTAGTAATTTAGTCTACATCTAGTTAAAATCAGATGATGTATATATTTTAATCCTTTTTGCTTCAGTGTGAAACCCTGCTTTTCTTATTTATTAATATTTAGGACCTACCTCAACTTAATACGAATGTTCTCGGATTTATGACTCTATCCATCTTTTGGGTCCATAAGATAGGATCAAAATATCTATTTATTCAATTTCCTTCAAAATTACATTGCACCGACTTCCCAATCATGAAAGGTTTGAATTGAACTTTATCCTCTTAAAATTCCTGAGAAAATGATCCTCTATCTTTTTTGAAAGCAAAAGGTAAAAGGAAGAAAAAGGAAGACAATGAAAAAATGATGTGGGAGCCAGTGGGTGTGCAAAATATTCCCACCTTTTTGCATAACCCTCCCTCTTATGCTATACGATAAAGCTCTCAATTACACGGTGAGTTGCCTCTTTGTTGCTTGATTCTGTCGCTTCTATTGGTGGATCATAACATGGTGAACCATTGAAACCTCACTTGCCTATTACAATTTCTAAGCATTCTTTTACCTAAAATGCTTTTTTCTGTTGAACCTCTGATTGTTTGGTACCATATGTGTTTGTGCTGTGACACAATGTTTTCCAACCAACAACACCGACAAAATAATTCGAACATTATTAATTTAAGAGATGTCATGTATTTTTCTTTCTTTCTGCCTTGTTTTTGGTAGCTACCAAGAAGTAGTTAGTTTAGTCAATTTTAGTTCCACGATAATAATTAGTCTATGAACAATAGTTTATAATAAGGAATCAAGTTATTATGAGTAAACCCCTTCTTAAAATATAAGTGTAATTATTTGGGTCCTGTAAAAAATTTAATAACAAATACAATCTTTCATGAAATATGATATTAAAAATGTCCATATGTGTACTTTTTTTTCCTTCTGAAATGTCTTTATGTGTATTGTGATTATGATTACACGACTTAATAGTTAAATTGATATTTTTTAATGAATTGAATTGTCATTATTTTTATATGAAGGATGGATTGAAATAATTACAATTATTATTTAATCAAAACAATCTTACTCTCTATAATGAAAATTTTAATTGGTGTTAATACCATTTGAAGACAGGAGGGAAATAAATAATAGGAAAACAAAATTTTCACAATTTATTGACGAAGCACTTTTTGCTGAGTGCTAGAAAGCTGTATGTTTCATTATGCCATCCTTTCCTGACAAATATCCAACCAAACTTCCAACATGGAAATAAGATAAACGAAACTAAAAAAATTAAATATGCAATTTGGGCAGAGATGTGTATGGGTGTTGCAATAACAAAATAATACCTTGTTTAATGCATGCGTTAATATTATTTTGTTACAAAATTTTCATCCTTCCTTCTTCTCACAAACTTTTTTGTCTCTTGAAAAGGACTGTATATAAATAATCCCAACAGATATATTTTTAATACTCGATCAGGCCGTAACCACTAAAGCCACTGATACATAACTCAACACAAGTACAATGCAAATGCCAACTCCAGGTAATTGGCAGAAGTATCTCTTGATTTTTAAACTTGGCATCTTTAATTATGAGTCAGGTGGTATTGCGTACATGTGACATGTTTACATATGCAAATTGGCAAAGCACAACTTTCTGCACATGATATATAAGCACTATTTGGCTAAATGATGTCAGATTTTGTTTCTTACTCCCATTTAAATATCATAGTTATAGATGCATGTGTATCCAATGCCGTACTGTGCCTGACACCACATTGACCTTGAGTGAAAGTACATCATCATCACCTAGATACACACATCAATAATTAATACTATGTTATACCCTACGTATTTACCATATGCAATAGCTACCAAATTGGAGACGCTAGCTGGCGACCTAGGTCACCATTTCAAAAGTCTTGTTCAATTATGGGTTTGACAGAGTTTCATTCCTTAAGTAAAATCCTGCACAAATAGCTGGCGACCTAGGTCACCATTTCAAAAGTCTTGTTCAAAATGGGTTTGACAGAGTTTCATTCCTTAAGTAAAATCCTGCACAAGGTACAAAACTACGATGTCATACGTACCCCCTTATCAAGTTGTAGTGTTGATGTTCATCCACAAGTATATGTCTATATGTCACCAATTATTGTAAAGGTGGGGTGGGGTGGCGGGCATGTCTTGCATTCATCAACCCCTACTCTCACTTAAAAGTCAAAATTCAAAAACTAATTTCTTGATTGAAATTTGTATAAAAAAATCACTTTTTCAAACATTCAGTTTTTACATTATGTTGTGTAATTTCATATTTTTTTCTTTAAAAAAATATACATCAAAGTACATTTTTAAGTCAAATCATACATAAAAATAAATGTTAATTATTAACCTTAATCAAACGTGTCTTGCAATTTATATTTTGTGGTTTTTTGATTTGCCTTTAAAAAAAGTTCAATTCTTTCTTTTGTTAGTAAATATTAATTGTTAATATCTTATTAACATGGGAATCAAATCCATAACTTCTCCTTTTTATTATCTTTTTATTATAAACTCAATCTTATAACTTTTAAGTAGTTAAATTTCACTCTCAAACAAATTCTCATATTTCATTGAATAATAAATCTGAAGCTAGCTCGCAAGCTTGCCGTTTTCTTTGCCATTTAATTTTTTTGTGGAATAATTATTTTAATTTAATTACTTATAGTTTTATTTTTCATGCTTTAAGTATTTGTTTTTTCAGTTCATCATAAATAAAACAATGTTGTTTGAAAATTTTCAAATACACTATTCTATATATCTATTTCTTCTTAATATTAATAAAGTCAAATAGACCCGTTAATTCTTAAACATATATGGTCTATCGTGTGGTTGATTTGAGTAACATAGAGTAAAATTTTAAATTTAAATTTTGTGTATGGAAAAAATTCTATCGAGAGAGTTAATCCCATTTTATTAGGTGCCTTTAAAAAAAAAATCCATTTTAATTATTAGGTATGTTCCTTACTCAAGCTGAATTATAGTTTGCATATCTGATGCCTGTGTTCCTTAAAATAATTTTAAAAAATGCATGACCGATCTGACACACTACCTGTTTGCCTGAATCATTGTAAGTAACTACTTAACCTCACATCCAACTAACAAATCAACACTCAGAAATAGATCTTGTCTTGAACACGTACATAATTATTTGAAATAAAGTCTTTTCTGATATACAACTTTGATTGATGAATATTTGGGAAGTAATTTGGATGATCATTCCAATATTAGACCGAAGACAGTTTATTGTAGTTAAGGACTGAATTACATTGGTGAAGATGACATAAATTCACTTTGGTTGAGTTTTTTATTTTTTAAAAGAACTTTGATTGAGTTATTATGCACGAGTAAAACAGTTTTTCTATATATTTTGTAAAAGACATTATTATACTTGTAGCATTTCTAAATTTTAAAGCAAGCATGGATTTTTTATTTTTTATTTTTTTAAAAAAAGCAGCACGGATTTTGCTCATACAAAAATAATTTAATAATATAAAAAATATATGAATAAAATGACTGAAAAAGATATATATTGGCTTTCATTTACCAACTCTTTTGCAGGAAAAATAATGAAGGACATACATCAACAGAATGCTTATTAATGATCTTTAAATAATTGTTTTTAATCACTAAAAAATAAGTTAATTCAAAACTGTACTATGAATTATCATAACATGTCCATGTATGTAGCATGGGTTAATTGGGTGAAGTGGAAGGCACAGAAAATGACATAAATATTCTAAAATGTTTAAGTAGGTTGAATTTCACTCTCAAACAAATTCTCATGTTCTCGTTGGATTAGGAAGTAATTTAATTACAATCTAAGATACCCCATCAACCGAAAATCATGGTGTGTTTGGATAGAGAATTACAATTTTTTGCTCTGTTTCAATCATCTAAGTACTTCGACTTCCACTTCTCTCAAGATACTATTCATCTTACATGTTTTTTTTCCGTGAATGAAGTTTAAAATTTTGAAAATGAAAAAATTCAATTTCTTTATTCAAATACAAAATTTTAAAAATAAAAAAATTTAATTAATACATTTTAAATTTCCTAAAATTTTAAAATACTTCGTCTAAACATTCGGCAAATCCATCGGCCGTTTATTAGACAGAAACATGCATGTAGGCCCCAAGGGACTCAAACAAGCTGAAATTTCTACACTTTTTTATTATAAATATTGGTATCGTTAATTTCTTCAAAATGTTTGTCTATGCAGACCTTATTCATTTTTTTATTTATTAACTTAACAATTTTTTTCTGTAAAAAAGCTTTTTTTTTTCAATCTTTTAAATCAGGGTGTTTTAAAAATACAATTCTTAAGTACTGTTAACGAGAAAAAAGAGCACAAATTCTCACAACCAAAATTTATTATCTAAATGTAATTTTTTTAATATCCATTATTTTTTTTATTAGACTAATATACACTCATTTATCCTGAAATATGAGTGTGCATTATATTTTAATTTTTTAATATAAACAAATATTTTAACAACGATGAATATGTCTCTTGACAATTTTTTTATTTACAACTATTGATGCCATCACCAACTAATTTTAAGCATCAATTAATTATTGATTTAATTTTGTAGTTTAGAAGATATAATAAAGTTTTATATACTTTCAAAATTAAGTGTTAATCATATTAAGAATTATAGCGATATTTTAAAAAAATCATTTATATTAAAATGGACTCAAGAAAAATATATATTTTAATGTAAAAGAAAATAGGGTGTAATGTAAGCATCTTTTAAGAAAACAAGATATAACTTATTCTTTATATTAATGATTATTAACTCTGTTTTAATTTTTAAACTAAATTATAATTTTAGTTCCTTTATTTTTAATTAAAAATATTTTCATATTAAATATGTTTTTCTATTTATAAATTTTGATGATTTTAAAAAAATTAATAACTCTTAACTAATGATACATAGAAAATAATTTTAAGTTATCTAAATAAAATTAGTATATTAATATTTTAATGTCTTGTTTATGAATAAATGATTGAGTTTAAGTTTTACTAAGATATTTTTTATTTTTCATTTAATTTTTTTCCACGTAAACACTATATCAACAATCTACCTAAATTTCACTTAAACATTAATATATTACATCAAAATTTATTAATATTTAATTTAGATGATTAACTGACAGAAAATCAAAATTATTTATTTTAAAAATAAAAAATTAAATATCTTAATTTAAAAATTGAAAAATCAAAATCATAGATTTAAAATTATTGGAGAATCAAAATTATAATTTAATCTAATTCTTAATATCATGCAATATATATATATATATATATATATATATATATATATAATGCATTTTTTTACCCAAGCTATCTTTTTTAAGTACCAAAAAGAGCTACCATATCTTTTTACAAAACATTCTTAACAATAAAGTGGTTTGTTAACAAATGACAATCAAATGATTTAACCATCACACCATTTAGGTAGAACATTTGTTTAGAACACACCCAACCTAAATAATGTGTGTGTGGTTCCTTCCTTTTCCTTCAAGATCTTGCATCCTTTGCTGACGTGGATTTGTCAACTTTTCAGATGAAACTCTTCCTTGGAAGGTTCATTGATCCTGCCATTGAAGTAGGTAAAAGAGAGAGAGATTGGAACCAAAAGGCAAAAGCAACAACAAAGAGAGATATAAATTTGGGGGGACCATGTCATAAAGTTGGAGTGAGAGAAAGCAAAGGCTTACCCCTCCATGAAAGAAACAGCTTATGTTACTGAACTCTGAGCCAAAGCCAATTTCCGACTCATAATTATAGAAAAGTACAAAACTAGCTCCTTCAACCAAATCTGATGGACACCACATGCTGAGGTTAAAGGTTAAAAGAATCATATCATAGTTAAGAATAAAGGGTTCCCTATATGCAAGAATCTTTCTTTTGCTCTGGGCCCATGATCAAAATAGAAGGAGAAAAGAAAAAAAAATCATTTTCCCATGATCAAAATAAGTAGAGGGAAAATAAAAAAAATTGTCAATTCATTTATGACTGAGAAACAATGAAATGCCACCTTGTGAGAGAGCACAGTGTGAGTTTTGGTCTTTTTCATTTGTTTTCAAGCCTCAATCCTTATCACTTGTACCTTGTCTTGGTTTGAGCAGAGAAAAAAGCTGACCCCCTTGGAAAATGGTTTCCAGGCTGCACTAGGATTTGAAGACTCACTTCTGAAATGTATGGTTGAAAAAGTTTTGGATTTTGTTCAATTAGGTGGTCTGTGCAACTTCTGAAGGCATCAATTTTTTTTGTTTTCTTTCCCTTTTTTATTTATTTGAAATTTGTTTTATCCTCTGTTCCTCACTTTTCTTCTCTCTCTTACTCATTTTCAAGTATTTTGGTTTTGGTTACCGCTCATTGATTTGTACTATGTTCTATAGCTGGGGAAGCTTTTTCTGTATGTTGAGTTATGGCAAAACTTTTCTCAAGTGGTTATATTTTGTTGAGTTTGCGTGAAACAATGATTTTCTTTGGGAATTTGGCTTTGGACTAACTTCAGTTATGCACCCAATAGATAGTAATGTTTGATTATTTTAATTCAGTAGAATCTTGCATTTTTTTATTGATTTTTTTTATGTCTGTTTAAAATAACATGCCTTCTTGTAATTGCAGGGCTTATGCTTGTACTCCCCAAGCTTAAATTTTGAGAGTATTTCAATCCTTTTGAGAATATAACCAAAACTCTCTCATTCACTGCATGACTTGGTGTCAATGGCATATAAACACCACCCCTCAGTGTTTCTTGTGTTTGTTAATGTTTTACTTTCTATCCATTGCTCAGAGCAATTGCAATCCTCTCACTCTCACACTCTTCTCAGAATTCAGCAGCTATTGAACTTTCCTGTTTCTTTAAGCAACTGGAACAACAACACAGACTTTTGCAACACAGACTCAAATTCTTCCCTCAATGTAGTGTGCTATGAAGACACCATAACACAGCTTCACGTAATAGGTGAAAGAAGAGATACACCACTCCCTCGAAATTTCTCAATAGATTCCTTTGTCACAACACTAGTGAGGCTTCCCAGTTTGAAAGTCCTCACATTGGTTTCTCTTGGTATTTGGGGTCCTCTGCCTGGTAAAATAGCTCGTTTGTCATCCCTGGAAATAGTTAACATGAGTTCAAATTTTCTCTATGGTTCCATTCCTCAGGAACTTTCATTACTGTCAAGTCTTCAAACACTCATTTTTGACAACAACATGTTGGCTGATACGTTTCCTCGTTGGATTGATTCACTTCAAGCCTTAACTGTGTTAAGTTTGAAGAATAACAAGTTCAATGGATCTCTGCCGAATTCGCTTGGTAATGTGGAGAATTTGAGAACTCTTTCACTTTCTCATAATCGCTTTTACGGTGTAGTGCCGGATTTGAGCCGTTTGACTAATCTTCAAGTGATTGAATTGGATGATAATGCTTTCGGACCACAGTTTCCTCATCTCGGTAACAAGTTGGTTACACTAATGCTAAGAAACAATAAATTCAGGTCGGGTATTCCTGCTGAATTGAGTTCATACTATCAGCTCGAACGATTGGATATTTCATCGAATACATTTGTGGGGCCTTTTCAGCCGGGATTGTTGTCACTTCCTTCCATTACTTATCTGAATATTTCAGGGAACAAATTAACCGGGATGCTTTTCGAGAATCTGTCTTGCAATTCTGAGCTTGATGTAGTGGATTTGTCCTCAAATCTTTTGACTGGGAGCTTACCTAGATGTTTAGTGTCAAATTCTAGTGATAGCACTGTCCTGTATGCTAGAAATTGTCTAGACACCGCGAATCAAAATCAGCAGCCGCAGCCCTTTTGCCACACTGAAGCTTTAGCTGTGGGAATATTACCTGAGAGAAAGAAGCACAAACAAGTATCTAAGGTAGTTCTTTCCCTTGGCATAGTAGGGGGGACTCTTGGAGGAGTAGCACTTGTTTTGCTAATTTTCTTTATTGTTAGAAGAGGAAATGACAGAAGCAAAACCAAGAATCCTCCAACAAGATTAATATCAGAAAATGCTGCTTCTGGTTACACATCTAAGTTGCTTTCTGATGCAAGTAATTCTCTCTCTCTCTCTCTCTCTCCCTCCCCCCTCTCTCTCTCTTTCTCAAACACACACAGACACACACAGGTGTGTGCATGATCAAACTACCTTGTCCAATTTTATACATTTCTTCATATCTGCAAATCTAATTAATGTGTAGCCAGTATTATCACTATTAAGAATGGGATTTTTTTTGTAGCCAAAGAAAAATTAAATACTGAAGTTAATGATCAGTAAAACAAGAAAAGTATTGGAGTTATCATTAGGAACTTACCTTCTTGGAATTATAAGTTTGCACTCTATCTCTAGCTTGCTGCAGCAGTTCTGTACCTAATTGATGGACAAATGTTGCTTTAATATATTAAAATTCAATACCTGAATGGAAACAGTTTCCATTTCTAAACTGTAGATACAAGGGCATCATATTGTTTAAATTTGATGAAAGAAACATATGTTTATTTGCAGCTAAACAATTTATTAGAATCTTTCTTTATTAATGAAGTCCAAAAATGATTGGAAAACATTTCTAGAGAGGATGATATGGAAAGCATAATAAGTCATTCATATATTTCTCTGTATAATTCCGTATTAAAGATAGATTGACAAACATGTCTTTTTCCTGTACTTAAAAGGGTATATATCTCAAACAAAGAAGTTGGGAGCAGTTGGCCTGCCAACTTATCGAAGTTTCTCGTTGGAAGAGATCGAATCAGCTACAAACTATTTTGATACAGCTTCTTTAATGGGTGAAGATTCTTATGGGAAGGTATGCTACAATGTCTCAAATCATCTTGCATATAGAGGAATATTGCTTTTGAACCAAGTTCATACAAAATCAGTGGTTTTATTTCCTTTCATTGACTGGTACAAAGGGCTGCATCACAAAACTAATTTGATCATGCAGTCACGATTCAATTAGTTCACTATTGAGCATGAAGTTGTTACATTAAATAGAAACTTTTATCTTTTTAGCATTTATGTGATGAGTGTTTCATTTTAAAATAATGTGTTTTTATATGTCTTAGATGTACAGAGGTCAGCTGAAGAATGGCTCACTTGTTGCTATTCGGTGTGTAGAAATGAAAAAGAGATACAGCACTCAAAACTTTGTACAACACATAGAGCTGATAACAAAACTTAGGCATCGTCATCTAGTCAGCGTTATTGGGCACTGCTTTGAATGTTCTTTAGATGATTCAAGCGTCAGCAAAGTATTTCTTGTCTTCGAATATGTACCAAATGGCACGCTCAGGAATTGGATATCTGGTAAGTAATTTATAAAAAAAAAAAACAGCTTCTTTCTCAGGTTGGAGGTTGTAAAAATGGTATTATTATTCTACAATAAAAAGAGAACGGGGAAAGTTCACTAGAGGGCATTCCATTAGTAGTAGTTACAAATTCATTTATCTCCTTCTACCTTAGCGATCGAAAACCTGCATGAAGAAGTTCTAAATTTGAACTTGAGGAGGAGGAAAGATCAATTGAGTTTAACTTATATGCATTGTCAGTGTAAACATTTATACTGTCAACCAATAAAAATATGGTATGCATGATTTTTGATGTCATTATTGTAAAAGTTAACAAACTTACCATACATGACAATTTGTGATTGTATGATAGCATAAAAACATTTTACACTGACAATGCATAGACTATTTACACACATCAATAATATTTCTCCTAAATTAGTCACTTCAGTATTATGTTGTAATGGAATATTGAGACAGTAATGCCATTTTTGTTATCTTCAACCCTGATTATTTATTTTCTGCCCTTCACAATTATGGTATTGATGCCTCATAATTTTGGTAGATGAGCATGCTAGAAAATCCTTGAGTTGGACTCAACGCATAGGAGCTGCAATTGGAGTGGCAAAGGGAATCCAGTTTTTGCATACAGGGATTGTCCCTGGTGTATATTCCAATGATCTGAAGATAGAAGATGTTTTATTGGATCAGAATCTTGTTGCAAAAATCAGCAGTTACCACCTGCCTTTGTTATCTAACATGGGAAAGGTACGAAGAAAACAATTGTCATATTAAATTTTCCATGAGGAAAAAATCATGAGTAAGTTTGTTCTTTTATTTTCCTTCAAGAAAAAAAGACCTCAGTTGGTACTGAACCTTAGCTTTTCCTTCCAGGTTCAGCGTGGAAATTCTTCCAGTGGATTAAAAAATTCTAGCAATAGTAAAAGGTGAGTGATAGAAAGCTAATCAGGTTGAGTAACATGTATGCATGAAAAATAGAACTCATCTTACTGTAATTTTGCATACCATATGATATAAATGGAAATGTCTCATATAGAAAAATACTTTGGATCCTGTTTACACAATTTTGTATGTATGTAACCAAGCAAGCTTGGTTTTTAATCATTTCTGCTGTTTTGTAGTGTAAAGCATGAAGATAAGTCTGATATATACGACTTTGGAGTGATACTACTCGAACTCATTCTAGGAAGGCAAATAAAAACAACAAATGATGCAGATGCTTTTAGGGATCTGGTAATAACAGGAACCCTGTTTCATTTCCTATGTGCTATTTTCTTTCCTTGCCATTTTAAGTCTTTTCAAGTTTGTTCTTTGTTAAATTAATAGAGAATTTTTGTATGATCCAACTAGGATATACTTAATGATTAAATCAGAGTCTAACTCTTTCATTACTGATTTGCTTGAAAATGAGAGCCCATATGAACTACTATTCTGTTAATGTTATAAACCTAAAGGCCACCAATGTCCAGATAATGGTCTTAGTATTTAAGAAGTCAAACATCAAAGATTCAGTGATCCATTTTATTTGATTAATTATAATGGAAATTATAGTCTCATTTTCTGGTAAGTATAATTAACTAGTAGACTATGGAAACTAGTAGATTTCCTCATTTTGACCTTTGCTAGCTAGGATTAACAAATCTATTCATGCATATTATATAGATTTTGGTTTTAATTTATTATATATGGACATATTATCACCAAAGAGATTAATTAACTAATTAAATGTCAAAAAAAATTTCCACACACTCCAAGCAGGAAAATATAAGATAGAATTACAGGAAATATGAATGGATAAGGAATTAAGGATATTGGATTAAGCAATCTTCATATCCATATTTGCATGCTCATGGTATCGAAGTAAATGCCTAAATGATCAAGAAATTATTCGAAAATAGTCTGAGACCATATTTTAGAATTTTGATTTGGACTTAACTCAACACTACAAAAAGAAGTTGTCCTCAACTTACATACTTCAATTTGACATTGTCATTAGTCGATGTGGGATTCCAATAACATAAATTAATGTTCATATTGCAAGATAATGTTATTTTTCATTATCCATATTCAATATAAACCATGTACAATTCTATGACCCTGCTTCTGTTAATTGCATAATGAGGCAGTTGCAAGCAAGCTTAGGAGCTGATGAAGAGGGTAGGAGGAGCGTTGTTGATCCAGCATTTCGCAAGGCATGCTTGGATCAATCATTGAAGACAATGATGGAGATTTGTGTGAGGTGCCTGGTTAAAGAGCCAGCAGATAGGCCATCTATAGAAGATGTTTTGTGGAACTTGCAGTTTGCATCTCAAGTACAAGATGCATGGAGAGGGGATTCTCAAAGTAGTGAAGGGTCACCAGGCTCAGAATCTCGAGGGCTACCTTTCCATTAGTGTCAAACCACAGGTTTTCACTTTTTTATTTTGTATATTTCACTATAAGCCTAAAAGGTTAAATGGTTGCAGATACAGCCGCATCAGAATAGTACAAGTTCTTTATGTTGTAACTCCTTTGCTTAAAAAATCTGTTGAGCTTCTAATGAAAAACTATGTTGTCTGAGCTTGCACTATGCAGATTTTGTTTTGTTTTGTCTTTTTGTTTTTAAGTACATGCACAGGGGCACATATTATTTGAGATTATCTATATGAATTATACGATGTCATTCAACTCAATTAAAGGTCAAAACTTTTAGAGATGGTTTATATCATAAAATTGGGTATAATTTTGACTAATTATTACACCATATTTAATAACTTTCAATTAGATAATATTTTCTTAAAATCCTCTTAAAAGACACACAATCAATGTTATTAGACTTGAACTAGTCATTGACCTAGAGTCAATCCATTGAGTCAGTAGTTGACTTGCATGACTCAATCCATATTAAAAGAATTATAAATAATTTATAATCGGTAAACTTCTATACTTAAAAAAAAGTCATAATTAAAAAATTAAAGTATACAATAAAGAATCTAAAAAAATTGACAACTCAAATTATACCAATCCACTAAGGCATTCGCAAGACATAACTCATAATTCAAGAAATAATAAGGTCTTCATACATTAGAAAGTCACAAATAAAGTTCCAAACAACTACAATAGCAAATAACGTATATATGTCCAAGGAGTTTAAGGGGCATCATCAAATTCAGGCCCTCCTATATGCTCTCCATCCATGAAATCAGAACTTTCCCTAACATTGCTTTCATTTTGGTTCCCATCTTCCATAGCATTCTCTTGTGCATCACCTTCTTCATCATCATCCAAATGTAATTCATCTAAGACAATATTATGTAAATATAAGTTAGCAACTAACATCTAGTGGTGTCAATTAAAAAATAAAAAAGTTATAAACCAAAACATACCAATATTGTTTGAAATGGGCTGGATAGACATATTTGTAAGGTCATTACGTAATGCATTGATCTCCTCATTAGTTAAAAATGATGGTTACTCCTCTAATACTCAATTAGCATGGTCATGGTTATCAACAACTTCAAAATTGATTGGATTATAATTATGTTGGGAAATTATAATTCAAACATTAAATATAAGCAATCAATATAGAATAAAATAATAAACATAATTATGTTGGGAAATCGAGGGAGTAAATATCGGGGAGATTTACACCTAAGTAACCATATAAGTGAATTGGACACCACACCTTAACCCAAACCCTTAAGGCTCAAGTTTATGGGTCTTCTCCTCACTTATATGGTGTTAAATTTTTTTATTTTTATCCGATGTGCGACTTTAACTCACACTTATACTCTAACAAATTATACCTTCTTTGCAACCCTAAGTTGTATTGAACAAAGACAACATCATTGAGCTTTTGATGCTTCAACTCATAGTTATCAAATAGGTCGACCCTTTGGCCCGAGACTCAGGTACCCCATTGATTACAGGAGCATGTTGAAACGGGTGCGCACAAGACCCGATTAGACTCGATGAGTCTACCTATTGAACCAGTGACCCGATGGTCACACTGACCCAACTAGGCCATGCATTTTTTTAAACGGAAAAAAACATTGTTTCATGCCTCTAGAGGCTGAAATTCAAAATTTTTCCAAATATTGAGGCCATCATTTTGTTCTCCTCACCTCAGTAGTCAGAATCCTCATGAAACCCTTACACAACCGCACGCCACTCCTCACTGCAACCTCCATTGTCAGCACAACCTTCATCGTTGACGCAATCACCCTCGCCTTTTGTTCTCCTTCGACTCTTTGAGAACCAGAACCCTTCTTTTCCCTCAACTCAAGTTTCCCTCACAAAACCCATACACAGCCACCTCTCCTCAACACAGCTTCCTCTACCGCCAGCACAACTCACCGCAACTTCCATCATTTGGCAGCCTCACTTCTCTGCCTCTGAAAACTGCAAGTCCACAACTCATACAGGTTTGAACTTCTCTATCTTCTCATCCTCTTTATTATGTTGTAGCTTTGTTTTGATTTGCATTATATTTTTGTGACTAAGCCGCTTAAAGTTGAAATTATGAATTGTGACTATGTTTTTGCCTCTTAATTATGAATTGATACGGTTGGGTGCAGATTTGTGCGTCCGATGCCGTCAATTCCAATCTAGCTTCCTTTTCATCTCACGATAGCATGCACTCTTCTGTTGACTTTTAATTTTTTGCTAATTGGTCTTTGCCTTTATTTTCTACTGATGTGTGATGTTGAATTGTTGACAAATTGCCTATTTTGCATTTTTTTTCCTGCATTTTTCTCGAGAATTCCCTTTTAGATGTTGATGATGATTGATAATGAAGCTTCAGGGTAATAAAACTTTTAAAGAGCCATACAATAAAAAAGTTTTATTACCCTAATGCTTCGTTATCAATCGTCATCAAAATCTAAAAGAAAATTCATGAGAAAAGTGCATGGGAAAAAATCATGCAAAATTGTCAATTTGCCTTCAATTCAACATCACATATCGAACAAATAATAAATGCAAAGACCCATTAGCAAACAAATTAAAATTCAACAGAAGAGTGAATGCTATCATGAGATGAAAGGGAAGCTAGAATAGAATTGATGGCATCAACAACACAAAACTACATCTAATCATAACAATTCATAATTAAGAGGCATAGACATAGTCACAAATTATAACGATTCATAATTTCAACTTTAAGTGACTTAGTCACAAAAATATAATGCAAATCAAAACAAAGCAACAACATGATAAAGAGGTTGAGAAGACAGAGAAGTTCAAACATAAATGACTGCGGATCTATATAACTGAAAAAGAGGAGTGTGTATATTAGCAATCACCCACCACGCATATAGATAGATAGATATGTAATGTCTTCGTATTAATTGTTAATGTTTTTTTATTTCACAATTGTATGGTAGTTAATTACGTATAAAAATAAAAAAAAAATTCCCACTTAGTTTTTTCTCTAAACTTAATACTTCAATTTCTCATAACCATTTAAATAATAATGCGTTATGAGATAATTACTTTGATTAGTTACTATTGTTAAGTGTCAAAGAAGGTGTTTTGGCAATAAAAAGAAAATGCATTTGAGAATTTTTCAATCTCAATGTTACATTATGTAACACTGTTTTTATAGCTGAATCAAATCAGTTGATTCATCCAGTTAAACTTTCAATTGGCATATTGATTGATTTCCGAAATATATAAAACTGGAATGTTAAAATATAAATGGTCAAGAATTGGCCAAAGCAGTGAACATGACTCAAATCAGTTAAAATCAATTGGTCACCGGTTAGAAGGACTTCACAAAATTAAGCACAACGATAGTTGTTGAGTAAAAAAAATTCAAAAAATGTTTGGTGTCTCAAGTTCAAAGTTGGAGTACATGATGCAGTAACTTCACACACTTCTACACTGTATACAAAG
Source organism: Glycine tomentella (assembly GCA_007407185.1). NCBI lineage: Eukaryota > Viridiplantae > Streptophyta > Magnoliopsida > Fabales > Fabaceae > Glycine > Glycine tomentella. Next base: position 1,041,668 of record PYAF01002131.1, read on the forward strand.
TCTCTTACTACTTACAATAACCTGGAGGCTTGGAAACCACTTGGTGGTGTGAAATAACTTCGCACACTTCTCATTTTTGTGTTGACGTTTGGAAGGTTTGGAAATTGGAAGTACTACAATTTGGGGGATGATTTGGAATGTTGTGATTTGGGCTATTTTTGAGAGCATATAGAAATGATATATCATTTTCTCTGTGTGGATGTTGATCCTCTCTTGGTGTTAGGGTTAAAGTTTCATCTTGGAAGTGGTTTCTGAAGATATCTAATGGGAAGTTTAGTTTGTTTTCTGGCCGATGTATTATGGAATTTATCGTAAAACTATAATTATTAGAAAAAAATACCAAAAACACATACAGAACCTCATCATGATAAAAATGTTAAATATATATGAAATCACGACACTAAGTGAATGATATTCTTCTAACCAAGCTAACCTGTTGATGCAAAGCATAATGGTGGAGACACAACCATGCCTAAACAGGATCAGCCAGCCTTGCTTGAACCTCGTACTATATATGGTAACCATAAATTGATGATGGTCCACTAAGACTTTGTTTGGGAGTTAGGAGAGGAAGAGAAGGAAAGAGATTCAAGGGGAAGGAAAGGGAGGAAAATGAGGGAAGTTATTTCCTCCTTGTTTGAAAGTTAAAAATATACTAAGAGAGAGAAATGGAAAGTTAATAAAATACTTTTACAATTTTGTCCTTACTTCAAAAATTAATACACTCTATATTTTACAAATAAAACTTATTTTTGAATTTGTAGTTGGGGTAGGATAGTAATTTTACTACTTTTCCTTCTAAAAACCCTCGAATTGGGAGAACAATTTTAATGATTTGGATGATTTCAAAGGAGTTTTAAAAATCCTCAAATCTTTTTCCTCAAAAATTAAAACTCCTAAACAAAGCCTAAAGAGGAAGAACACAAAGTGAATTGTAAGAGCAACAAGATATATATTGAATTAAATAGTCTATGCACAATGGTTTTCTGGAATGGGAGTGGAGATAAAAGTCGAATTAAATACATAAGTACTTATGTAAGTTTTTAATGTTATATATAGAAACATTAAATAGTATTGATTATATATATTAATTATTATAGGTATAAACATTTAATAGTATTTATTTTACTTATTAATTACAATATATAACTAATATTAAAATTTAATTAAATACAAGACTTAATTAAATGCCATTAATGTTGCATCTATATAAATATTAATAATTACACATTATTTATTATATATTAAAATTACTTTTTTAAATATTAATAAGTTTCCGAGTAACATTTATTTAATTTAATTAATGTAGTAATTTAAGCATAGAATAAATGAATTTGTATGATTTTACTTTTCATTTTATTACTTAAATAGGTAACATGACCACATCATGTTAAATGCTATCTCGATCACCATTTAAACATCATGGTATCATGTGGTTGGAGACATGAACAGTCATGTTAGTGTTTAAACTAAATGACAGAAATAGAGGACTAAATGTATAGATGAAAATAAGTTTAAGAAATTTAACCAATGAATGAAAAAGTTTAAAGAGAAAAATAGAAATCTTTAAAAGTTTAAGGATTAAAAAATATAATAAATCCTAAATTAATGTTTGACGTGTATGATGATCAAGTATATTTTTATCTTTTAATTTAATCATTTTACACTATGTTTTATTAATAATTAACAATTAAAAAATAAAGAATAATCTAATATATAATTAAATTTAAAATAATTTCTCATTCAAAGTAATAATTAAGAATAAAAATTAATAGATAAATTTATTTATTAGTCCATCCATTCCTTTTTTAGAGAATTTTTGCTTCTATTTATATTTCAAAGTTCAAGATCATATTAATTATTTTTTTTATCAATTACACTCCTATTTTTTTCTTAGCTTTAATCAATTCTTACACATAATTATCATGGAGTAGAAAGAGAAAGGGATCAAATAAAAAATTCTATAATTATTTAAATTAAAATCAAGAAAATTTATTATATTTCTTGATTTTAACACAACAATATTAAAAGACAAAGAAGTTTCCAAGTAACATTTATTAAACATAACAATCATAATAAATATAATTATAAAAATTTATTTTTTTATTGTAACATATACAACTTTGCACAGAAGGCTAATTAATTATTCCCTTACAACTAAATTTGATTAGTTCATTAATCATGTGTTTTTGAAAAAAATCATTATTTTTCTCTCTTATTTAATTTATAGACTCACTTGTTGGTAATCTCTCTCTTGCCACTGAAAAATTAATTAATATCACACAAACTTAGTAATAATATAGAGAGAGATTAAGACTCACAAAACAATTTTTTTAAACATTTTGTATACATGGTTGAAGCAGTAAATTTTTATGCATATTAACATTTTTTATACATGGTTGAAACAGTAAATAAAGTAATTAATATAATATCATAATTAAGGAGAAAAGTTAAACAAATTCATCAATTGCTTCGTGACTTTGATAAAAAAATATAAAAAAATAAAAGTAAAAGCAAATCTTTATGTGTATTTCTTTTATTTTCTTATAGAAACAACGTACTACGAATTATTATTTTTTTAAAATAATTTTTTTAAAACTATACTCCATTTTTATTTCCTGACATGTAGTAAAATAGAATAATTAATTATATTTTTTAGTAAAAAGAGAAAGATTATAAACAAGTGTGTCTCTAAAATAAATAAGAAAGAGAAATAATGATTTTTTCAA
>PYAF01002131.1:1044496-1066146 GCA_007407185.1 Glycine tomentella
ATACATTATTTAAATACATTAAATATTCCTTCCAAAAATATTAATAACATTAAATAAATACACATTATCAGTCCAGATTTTTATTGATATTCAACTATACATATTTTAGTATACATTTTTCCATTTTATATTTCAAATATAACGGTTATAATGTATATTTTATTATATTTATATTTATACACTAAATTTTGTAATAGCTACTTTTTAGTTAATAATAATTTTTAACATATATATATATAATTGTATATGAGAAGTCATACATTTTTCTGTAAAAAAGAAGTCATATATTTAATACGTATATATTTTTATTAAATTTAATACTCATATTTTATTTCATAAATGTTATATTTAATCTATACAATAAAAAATAATTCAATGCTTATATATATTACTACATTAATTAAATAATGTTATATTTATTAAATATATAGTAAATAATATTTTTAATCTTAACATAAATATTCAGGTTTTTCACTCTAAATCGTTGAGATCAGGCCTTCCCCACTATTTAATCTTTACTCTGAAGGTCAGGGTTATTTTCAGTATGTGCGATTTGATACATATTATTGAATTCCTCATTTTAAATAATATATATTATCCATTAGTACGTATGATAAAATAACATAATATATTATTTACATGACACTTTGTAAACTTGATCTACTTTAAAAATCTCGTTGTAACGAGACAAAAAAAGAAAAATATAATCATGGATGAGTGATTGGCCATTAAACCATTGCACATATATAGCTTTACCATCGTACATACGAAGAGCAGCACAGACTGCACAGTTCTTGTGCTCTCCGACAACGTTTTACACAACAAAGATTCATAGTTATTTTAATAGATTACACTTAAGAAAATTTTCTAATAAGTATTATTTTAATTTCATAAAAGATCTTGTTAATGGTATCTTTAGAATATTAATTAAAAAATTTAAAAAAATTATTATAAAAATCATAAAAAATATAAAAATTATGAATAATATAATTTTACGTCTTTCAATAAAAAAATTACTTTAAATGTCTTCACTAGTTCCACAAGGACAACTGTTAACAATTACCTTTTATAAATTCTTTACATGTAATAAAAACCTGAACAAAAAAATTTAGCTACATTGTGAAATCTCTCTCGTTCTCAAAGTAAGAAAAGCAAAAAAAAAAAAAAAATATATATATATATATATATAGTACTCCATTGCCAACTCAGTCACATTGACTACCACCCACCCCACCCCACACTATCTATAAATATATGCATCAAGTCCTTCGCTTCCATCACTTGCACTCTTGCTCTCTACTATAATAAAAAAAACTCAACATATATGGCTGATAATGAACCACAAGAGAGTGCTGATGATCACACTTCAAGAGTAACTAAGCGTGTCAATCAGCCACAAATTAAGTAATTAAAAGTAAGGGCAAAGGGCTCAAAGCGTGCCAAGTTAGAAGCAACATCACCTCCATGAAGGGCTTGCAAGTACACAAGGAGGAAGTGCGACAATGAGTGCATCTTTACATGCCTTACTTTGCTTCTAACCAGAGCTCAGCACAGTTTTCAGCTGTGTGCATGCACAAACTGTTTTTGGTGTAAATTGTGCTGACCTCTAGTCAAAAACAAAGTATGGTCTAAAGAGGCACTCATTGTTGCACTTTCTCCTCGTGTACTTGCGGGCCTCACATGGAGGTGATGATGCTTCTGACATGGCACGCTCTGAGCCCTTGCCCTTGATTACTTTGGACGCGCCTTCATTACTGCACTTTTGTGGCTGATCGACGCACTTAGTTACTCTGGAAGTGTGATCATCGATCAACATGCATTCTCTGCCATTTTGAGTTTCTGATTATAATAGAGAGCAAGACATGAAGGTGGTAGCTAGAAGTGATGGACTTGATACTTATATTTATATATAGTGAAGGGAGAGACTTAGTCAATGTGAGTGAGTTGGCAAAGGAAATAACACTTTTTTTTTTTCTTCTTTCCTTGGGAAGGAGAGAGGCGTTACAATATGTAGCTCAGTTTTTTTTTTTTTTTTTTTTTCAAGTTTTAATTATATGTGAAGAATTTATGAAATTAACTAATACTTATTGGGGATGTTTCTTAAATGCAGTATATTAAAATAACTATAAAATATTTGTTGTGTACAACTTTGTGGGAGAGCACAAGAACTGTGTAGTCTGTGCTGCTCTTGGCATGTACGATGGTAAAACAATATTATATTTTTCATTTATTGTCTTTTTACAACAAGATTTTTAAAGTATATCTAGTTTGCAAAGTTTCATGTACATAATATTTTAATTGATATTTTATCATACTACTTTATCTTGATAGATAACTATATTATTTAAAATAAAATTTAATATTCAGTTATTAGTTGCTAGCTAGCTAGATAACATACCAATGCAATTGAAGAACTTAGGGGTGTTACGCATTAGGAAGGCAAGGACACCTAATGTTGCAATAAATGGAAAACATGTGTGATCTTTGATTAATAAATCAGACAAACTTTGGGTTTCTTTGTTTAATGATAAATATATATTTGCATGGGAACTCTATTTTTCTTCCAAAAAAATAAAATAAACCAATTGTTCTTATCCTTGGCAACTCTATTTGATATGATAAATGGTTTCGTACGTCTTGGTCTCTGAAAGATATTATTCACTCCTCTATCTTCCAAATAACATTAAGGAGGAAATTCTCAGCCTAGCCAAGATAGGATAATCTCAAGACCTTGGTTGAAGAACTCACCTTGCTGATGCGCGCGGCTGGAACTCAGTTCATTAGACTGAGATAGTTGTTTCTGTTTTTCCATTCTTTTTGTTCCATTTCTGTTCTTTTTCTGAAGCATAATAATAATATATAAAAAAGATAACATACCAAAGAGTTGATATTCAGTTATTCATTCCTAATCAATCAATTAGCCAATTGAAAGTTCAACTCATGACTGAACCAATCGATTTGTTCCGGTTATAAAAATACTTTTTCATATAATGTAACATTGATCGAGATTGAAAAATGCACAAATGCATTTCTTTTTACTACCGAAACACCTTCTGTGGCACTTAATCACACTAACTATAATCTAAGTGATTAATTCACAACGCATTATTACTTATTAAATGGTTTTAATAAATTAAAGTATTAAGTTTAGATAAAAAGAACTTACAAGTGGGAAAATTTTCTTTTTATACATAATTACCAAATGTAAAAGTGTCATACATAGTTTGTCAAACTCCAAAGTGAATTTTGTTAGGAGACAAACGAATCAAGTTGTTCATAATCTTCTTAGGATATCTCGGTTCCATGCTAGTGTCCAGTTATTTGATCATATTTCTCAAAATTATTCTCGCTTCTATTTTAAATGAAATAAAATAAGGAAGCTTTCTATAAATAAAAAAAGTCACAACGCATTACTACTTATTAAATTTAGAGAAAAAGAACTTAGTAGGAAAATTTTCTTTTTATACGTAATTACCAAATGTAAAGTCTCAATAATTGAGAAAATAAAACTCAATTAAATTATACTACAACTGCGAAATCAAAACAACATTGATTATATATAAATAAATACGTTGAAGGTTTCTATAAAAAAAAAAAAAAACATACGATGAAGAGTTTTTATACATACAACCCGCCGTCTGAAAAAGAGTATTTCTATAGATCCTCTTTAGTAACTGTAGCTTCATCATTGGAATCCTTTTGATAGTATAAAGTTGTTTTTGATTGAGTATTCTTTGTTATTGGGAGCTTGCATACTTCATAATGATGCTTCCCAAGCTTGATTCATTCTCTTTGTAGTCTAGGTTCTAATCACTACAAGATAATAAATTGATAATATATATATGGTGGCTTTAATATGGAGATTGTTCAAATAGCCTTTTATGTGGTATAATATGGAGGTTTCAAAACAGTCCTTATATTAAGTTATAATATGGCATTTTTAACCGCCGTTATTTACATTTTTTCATTATACCTCACATATACTTTGCACTTCCCACTTTTGTTGTTTGCCCTAAGACTCAGAAATAAGTAAACACGAACAAGATATATATAGTTCCTTTGCTCTCTCCTCTAAGCATATAGATATGCACAAACAATTTGGCGCTGTGCTAATTCCTCTCCTTTGCTTCTTCCTCTACCTTTGTTCTACTCTCACTCTCTCTCCATCAAGTACCACTACTCTTCCTTCACTCATCATTGCCTTATTTTATTACTTCAATTTTTGAAAACCCTCATCTCCTCTTCTCAGATCAGAATCGATCATTTCATCAGATTCAACCGCTCGCCCTCTCATCACTTAGGTATAAACAACCATGCACAATGCATTTCCATATTCTTTTAAAAATTAATAATAATTTACTTAAGCATTTTATTGATCTATTTTTATGCTATATTTAGCTGCGATGATTGGTGGAGACATTTTAATAGATAATTAAATTTAAAATTTATTATTCAAAAAAATAATGAAGAATAAAAATTACTAGATGAATATACTTATTAATTTATATATATTATGTTGGTATTAAATCATATATATATATATATATAAATTCTTGTGAAAAATAATATATTTAATAAACATGTATTATCTTTAATTATTAAATATATTATGTTTCATAAATGTTATATTTAATAATATTATTAAATTTAATAATATATTATACAGCAAATAATACTATTTACTTAATATTTATTTTAAATTTACTTAATTAATATAGCATTATATATATAATTTACATAATATATAGATATTTAGGGTTAATAAATTTTTTAGTCCCTCAAATTCTTTATAAAAATGAGGGACAAAAAATGGAAAAACAAAGGATTAATCTTGAGCATAAAAATAAATAAGAAACTTAAAATGGATAAAAAAAATTGAAGGACTAAAAATACTAATAAAAAATTCATAGAGGACTAAAATTTATTAAAAAAAACATTTAAAGGACCAAAAATTAGAATCTTGAAAAAGTTGAGAAATAAAAACTTAATCAACCCATTATTTATTATTCACATGCATTGCATAATTATGTATGTATTTAATATTAATATTCAGATACATAATTTAAGTAATTATATGTATATTGAATACATACATAACTATATAATACGTAATTATGTATGTATGTAAATGAATATTTATGAATATTAAATAATACATAATTATATATATATATATATATATATATATATATATATATCAAAACCAGCGGACCTAGTGCACAAAAACGCTAATTGCAAATTGCAAAATTATTAGAAATAGAAAAGAAAATAAGAATCGGGTTCAAAAAGAGATAATACCTTAGAGGAGAAGGTATTTTTGAGATTCCTAAACCTTCTTTCATATCATTCACATAAAGTGCTTCCCTTCTTAATCTCAGCCAAATAAAATTTACATTTGACCATTGATAATATTGGGAGAGCATGGATGGGGAAATGAAAATTTTATTTGATAGAGAAAAGGGAAACAACTTATGTGAATAAAACGAAGGCCAATCAAGCATTCTCAAAAACACCATCCTCCTCTAATGTATCATCTCTTTTTTGAACTCAATTCTTGTTTTTCTTTTTTGTTTTTAATAATTCTGCAATTAGCTTTTTTGGGCATAGAGATTCTGCTGTTGCTTTTCTCACTCAGGCATTATTTTGTCAGGGTGTTTTTTATTTATTTTTCTAGAGAATTGAGATTTTATTTTGTCATCGTCGTCTCAACTTCTTCGTAGTGTATTCAATTTTTTTTTCCCAATCCACTTTGTTTTCTTCTTTAGTGGACCATCACCAAGCTATGGTTCCCATATCATACGAGGTTCGAGTAAGGTTGTGTCTCCACCATTGTAGCAATAGGTTTGCTTGGTTAGAAGAATATCTTCACTTGGTATTATATTTCACTTTGGTGTATATATATATATATATATCAACAGTAAGTGATCTGGTGCACAGAAAACCCTAAATGCAAATTGCAAAACCATTAGAAACAGAAAAGAAAAACAAGAATTAAGTTCAGAAAAGAGATGATACATTAGAGGAGGATGGTGTTTTTGAGAACACCATGGTAATTAATCTTCACTCCCCTTTGTAAATCCCTTTCCCCTTCAATAGGTGATTTTGCATTCCCCTCGATCAACATCACTTGCTCCCAGATGTACCCCCAATTTGAAAAACAAACTATTGCAACATGATAAAATAAGTGAAGTATATTAGAAAAATCAATACAAAAATTCTATAAATAATAAGAAGGCATGAAAGAGAGGGGAGGGGCTGAACCCGCCTTAAGAACTAACCACTGAACGGGGGGAGGCAACGCTTCCAACCTGCCCATGTGGCATACATGGTGTCATCTTCCCTGGCTCAATCATTCTTTCACCATTCCCAAAACCAGTATCTTTCACCAACACCCAAAACCAGTCACCGTTGCAATTTGAACCATCACACCGTTGTTTCATGTGCCTACCACCTCGATTCGTTCCTTTATCTCAATCCCTCTCTCCGTCAAAGTAAGTGTTGCTTAGAGACTAACGGTGGAGGAGTGCATTCTGCCATTGAAGAGGCAGTGAGAAATTGAAAGGGGGGCGGGGGGTGTGCAAAATCACGTGTGCCGTGAAGATTAATTTCTAGGGCATCACGGGGAAGAAAATTACAAAGGGGTGTGGAAATAGCAATACTGAAATATATTGAATCTAGGTTGGGTTAATCCAAATCTAATTTCGAGAAATTATGACATATTTCATTTATATTTCAATTTTATGAAGACCCGGAAACACACAAAAATTCACAACAACAAAATTTGAACTTTGCCAATTTTATAAGAACGAAAAACAAAAATTAACCAAAAAAATACAAAAGCTTGACGTTAAAATCCCTATGTTTTAGGTTTCAATGGAACAAACTGCTTCCATCCAGATTTGCGCAAGTTATGATCAAAATAATACGAAGGAAAAAAAATCTATTTAGATCTAAATCCCTTTTTAGGTTTTCATTCGGTTATTCTTAGTTTTCTTATGCATCTGATTATTAGGCTTCTATTAGCATTCTTTTCACATTACCAAACCGTCTTCCTATGATCAGTTACAATTTAGAAGAGTTAACGTTTACCTTGGCTCTTTGTACTCGGATTTAATGGTGTCATTGATATTTAGCATTTTGTTTTTTAAGAAAATGAAAAAATAAACTTGAATGACAACCTTCCACATTATGAATCAATTTAATTGGAGCACAATCAGTTTAATTAAAGTAGTACGAAAATACTTGTAAATAAATGGGTAGCAAAGGACAGGAGCATAGCAGTAGAAGCTTTGGCATTCAAAGACAGTTCCATTTGCTTATGCTCTACAGACTCAGTAATAATAAATTAGGATAAAATGTTTAATGGCACATCAAAATTCTTATCCAAATAGTACAGCAGATAATTTCTTTATTTTGGAGCACAATCATGATATGTAAATGGAATCTTGTGAGCGGAATGAAAGACTCCAAAAACATGACCAGTGACACGATTTTAAAATCCACCGAGAGCATATTAGTTTGAGCAGAACAGATCATGAAAAAAGTTTGTGACTTCCTGGTTATTACATTCGATTTGGGACATCATGAGTGCACCAGAAATTACCTACCTAATAATTACAATTCATTAACTGTATTTGGGGTAAGTGCGAAGATTTCATAAGCAAAATCTCCAACCAAAATCCCCTACAACAGAAACAAAGTCCCATTATGTAAGGCTTAATCATAATAAAAAGATGAAGTAGAATATACAAATAATTTTACAACATTCAAAGAAAATTAAAAGTGAGTTTCATACCATATCAATGATTATCAGCGAAACTCATTGGGGTTTTCTTTGCTTTGGATGAGAGGAACACCATCTTTCCTCCAAACCACACGCTCTTCACATAAAGCCTCCACCACATCCACATATAATTGGTGCTCCTAAATTTGGAAATAAAAATAAACAGTGATCAATTCAGTCCATCTTGACAGTATGTGAAATTGCTAGCCTTTTGATTGCAAAAAATGTCAAGGTTCATTAATGCTTCATATCACAAATATATTTGTTGAATTTCATTCAGGATTAAAACTATTCAATAGTTTAAAATGCCACCATTTATTGGAGCTGATAAATGATATAGTCTGTCATTACCTCTTTGAGAACCCTTGCAGCCAACTCTTCAGCAGTATCATTGGCAAGCACAGGGACAACACGCTGTGCAAGGATACGCCCTGTATCATAGAGTTCATCAACAAAATGAATCGTAGGACCTGAAAACCTAACCAACACAGAAAAATAAAGCACAGATAACTAATCAAGAACCAACTACAACAGTGTTTCACTGAAGAAATAGCTCCAGATATTTCAAGAGAAGTAAACCTTGCTCCAGAAGCAATTACTGCTTTATGCACTTTCATGCCATAGAAGCCCTTGCCTCCAAAAGCTGGAAGAAGTGATGGATGAATGTTGAATATAGATCTTTCGTAAGCTCGGATCAATTCCACTGGTATAAGTTTGAGGTATCCAGCTAAAAGAATAAAATCAACCTCAAATTTCCTGATTAAAAAATGAATTATATGTTAATAATGTAACCACATAAAGTTAAATACAATTGCAGAATATGAAGTAAAGAAGCATCTGACCTTAGTGTCTCAACAAGGTCACTTGGATTGGATTCATCCTTTGCTTTAGGGTACAATATAACTGGGATACCGTTATTTCTTGCATACTCCGCACCTCCACAATCTGGTATTAAAATAAAAGAAAGAAAGAACAAAGAAGGAATTTTTAGTCAACCAAGGCTCGAAACAAAAAGGTAAATCAAAACATAGTCTAAACATCTCATGTCACACAAAGAAGCTTGCTTCTTCTAGCCACGGGAATAATAAATATGATCCTTGAAGGCATGCAATCTAAATCAAGTGAGTAATATCAACTAAGCAAGAATTTAGCTAAGCAAAATGATGACACAAAAGGGCAAATATGAAAGTAAAGGGGTAGTAAGATAAAGCATTACCACTTTTATTTGTGACCAATACAAGAACATCTCCATGAAGTGATCCCCTGTTGGAGGCCTCGTGAATTGCTCTGAAGTTGGATCCTCCACCAGACACGAAAACTGCTAGCTTTTTCCTTCCCACTGTGACCCGAGCTGTTACCTCATGGCCCTCCTTTGGTTCTGCAGCACTACTACTACTACTGCTACACCATATCCTCCTCCAAGAACTAGAACACACTTCTTTGTGCACAATGCTGATAGGATGGAGAGCTCTGCTAGGAACATCGATATTCTGAGATTGACCAGACGGATACGACGATGAAGAAGGTAAAAGAGGGAACTTTAGAGAGAATTCCTGTTTCACAATTGGAATAGATGGCACTGAAGATGATTTTGGACAGAATCTGGAAAGAATCTGTTGAGTTTCCATGGACATTTTAATTTGAACAAAAGATCACAAATCTTATTTAATTAGTACAGTTTCGTTGAATGGGGACCAAAAGGAACAACACAGCGAGCTCTTCAAGATGTTGATTATATGGTGCGCTTGTGTCAAGTTTGTCTAAACATTCCAAAGCATCACAAAGAAACTAGGATCAATAAGAAACTATTGAAAGGGGAAAAAAAGACAAAGAAACATAAAACTACACAAGCAATCACAGAAACTAAACCCAAAACAATAATTCTTTTAAGGCTAAACGCAAAATATTCAGAACCACAATCCCAGACAACAGAATCATAATTCCAAAACCGACAGCAACAATTGTCAAAAACTGAACAACAGAAGCACAAACCTTAACAACAGTGTGTGCATATGAAGCGAGTGGTGAATCGGAGGATGAAAAGTTAGCGACTGAAGTGTTGTGAACGAAGAAGCACACTCTGTGGTGGAGTCAGCATTCGAAGACGCCTTGAAAGAAAAAGAATCCAGCATTCACGTATTCACCACCTATTTGAAAGAATGTTTGAGAAAGGACATAGTGTGGACAATTTTAACGAGAAAAAGAAAGGTTCGAATTCAGGAGTGATATATTGATATATATCTTTTGAGAAAATGATAATTAAATTTGCTAACTAAATCAGAGAAAATGTTCATTAAATTATATTTTAATTATAAATATCATGTATTTTTTTATAAGTTTTAATTTATTGTCATAAAAGTTATTAATATAAATTTAATATATTTTTAATTTATTTTTTGTGATAAAAGTATTACTATAAAAATTATTGAGATAATATATTTTCTTTTTCTTTTGCATTTTTATTGTTTTCAAATTAAAATATTAATGTGATTAATTATAAATTTTATCATTCAACTTTTATCATTTTGTAAATTTTATCACTCAATATTTTTCTTACAAATTTTACAATTCAATTTTTTTTAATTTTTTTTCATTTTACTACAGTTGACATATAAAAAAATATTAATGAAAAAAAGAAAACTTTGCAAATTAAAATTTGCAAAATGATAAAAGTTAGGAAGTAAAATTTGCAAATTAAATTATGGATCTTTCAACACCAACAACTATTCAGGTTGACTTAACATCTTATCTCTTTTAATCTATCATTTTTAAAAAAAATAATTCTAACTTTAATTTAAATATTTTTTTAAAAAAATATTACTAATTAATAACAACAATACATCATAATATTAAAAATACCCGCATTGAGGAAATGCTTACATTTTAATTTTGTTTCTTATTTGAATTTCAACGAGACTCAAGAAGCAATTAATGTGTTTAGAAATTATGTTCTAGAAAATAATTTTGGAGAATTAATTTTGCTTGCATAAAAAAGTAAAAATACTTTTAACGGGGACAATGTAAATTTAATTAGAATTACTTATAATATAAAAAAATTACATTTTCATTCAGTTATTCAATCATAAATTATCGTTATAGTAAAATATTTTTATCATAATCATTTTAAAAATGTTATCAAAAATATTTTCTAAAAGTTGATAATATAAAAATATTTATATTTTTTTAAAATCTTTATATTAACTATGTATAATTGAATTTTGTGCTTAAAATCACTTCACTATTTTAGAGGTTATTTGTTATATTCCCTTGATGATATGTCATAAGTTTAGATGAAGTGATACAACAATTTCATAACAATATATATCTTAAACAAGGCAAAATAGGCACTTTAACTAATCATGCAAAAAATTGAATCAAACATGATAAAAAAATGGTATCGATGATCACATATGAAGACAATGTTACATGTAATGCTTAGTCGAAAGAAGAATGCATAAAATGAGATAGAACAAAACATATTTTTACAAAACTTCTTTTTTATCCATAATCTTCAAAAGAGTGATGATATAAATGTTAACAAGTTTGTTCACGTGAGAATCTAGAAAGTTTCTTTACAAAGTCATTATCAAGAAAGACTTTTGAGCAATTGACTCATAAAATTGAATTTCTTCATCTTTAAAATGATTGTCTGCATGAGGAAGAGAAATACATATGTTCTTCAATTTTTTTCCCTTCGCCATGGTTGTCTCATTGGATTTTTCTGGCAAGATTTTTAATAAGACAAGTGATAACATATTGAACAATGATGTACGATTTTTTCTTTACTATTCCACGAGGTTTTCCAAATAAGGTTTTAACGAGGCATATTCTTAAATACTAAACATCCAAGGGGGAGTGTTATAAATAATCTATTTGTGATTGTCCATATATTTCTTTAACTTTTATGATTTATCCTTATTTCTATTTATCTCTTATAAATTCCCAAATATCTTTTATACCTATAAATAAACCATTTCTCTTAGAAAGAATACATACAATTATCATTGTCTCAAAACTTTATTCTTCTCTACTTCTCTCTCTCTCTCTATATATATATATATATATTATTCTCCTTTGTGTTATATTATATTTAATAAAAAAGATATTTTTAGAAGTTAAGAATGCCTTGTACTAGCTCATGGGTGAGGGAAGGATCATTCCTTATGATAGGGTTGTATGATCTTAATCACTGACAAACCTAAGACTTGGGGTTAGTGGGGACAAACTATTTTAAAAATAAATCTAATAACAATTATCATATATGCAAAGATAAACATAAATGTTCAATTTTAATAAAGCTAATCTAATAAATCACATAGTTTACAATTGTCCTCTATGTGATTTTATATTTTGGTATCATTGAATGATCAACTCGTTATCAATGTTATTGAACACATCTCTTATAAGAGACTAGACAATTATTCATTCGAGCATCTCCCATTTGATTATGTAATCTATCATTTACAATTTTCATAGTAAAAAAGACTATTTTTATTATTGTTGTGGCGACAAGGAAAATCAATGCTCTATCTTCAAAAGATGATAAACTAATGAATAAACTATATATATATTCCAGCTAAAAAAAAAACATCCTTCTTTCAAAATTATATTTACTCTTTGAAAGATTACCTTTTAAACTCCAAAGATTATCCAAAACATGAGAAATAAATATAATGCCAAATGGTACTCTTTTTCGGACACTCCAAGGGTATCGAAACATGCTAGTACTCAACAGCAAGAAGGCCACCATAAAACTACCTTATGCAAACTAAAGTACAATTTACCTAATAAGAATAGACATGGTAATTTTCAATATTTGTTTTTGGAAATAGAAAATTTTCAAACTTCTTTTCAAAGCAAAGGATGAAATTGGATGTTTTACGTTTTTCGCCCAAAAATTATTTCTTTTGCCCAATAAAGTAAAGGAAGGTTTTATTACGAGGGATCGCATATAAATTGTAATTGAATTGGGCTTCTATGGTAACGATATTACCTATATATATATATATATATTTTACTACTCAATTTTAATTAAAAATGGCCTTAGTGTACCCATAAATAAACATCAAAATGCAGTTACAAGACCTATACCCAGTTCCTCTGCAAGCTCATCCCCAACAGGAACAAGAGTCAAGACAACAAGAAAAATAGCAATTGCCACAAGTGCCTTTCTCCATGTTCCAACCTCTGTCACATCATTTAAGCATGGTTTCTCCGGTGCCCTCTGAGAAAAGAAGAAAAAAACACTCTTCAGAAATAATTGCAAAAACAATTAACTTCATCATTTCCTTTCAAATTCAAGACAAGTATTTGCATACCTGACATAACAAAACATAAAGTCCCCAAGGAAGTGAAAGAGGTCCACCAAGCTGTTGAAAAGAGTAAAAGAAAAAAAAATGCAACTTTAATATAAAAAAGTGGAAAACAATAAATTATAAATTACTGTAATAAATCAAGAAAATGACTAAACAATGAGGAACTAGGGACTCCAACTTTTCTATTAGTGCACGTATGCCCTATTTCCTTTTAGGAAGGGCCTAGGGAGACTGTTAGTAAATTGGACTATAAACAAAAGACTGGTGATAAATACACATGATAACTCTGATACTAAATTATATAATGATTGAACTTTAACAATGTTATTGAACAACTATATATATATGCTTTCTTTAATCTAAGCAAAGAACAGGCAGTACCACTCCTAATCCAAGCAATGTATATGTTGTTAAACCAAAGCCCACTAGCGCATTTTTCCCAAAAGCACCCTGCAAAAACATGTAACAGAATTAGCATTTTCTTTTTACAGCACTAAGGACCTTAATTATAACGCTCACCCCATCATATTAGATAATTTAGAACAATTAGAAAAGGGTGATGTTTTTTACATGCTAGCAATATTAAGACGCCTAATCATATGAATGAGAATATTCATGTGTGTGAATTCAATATATTCACATCTTGCAATAAAAAGTTATATATATCTCCATGTCATAGGTTGTAAATTTTATACCTATGCTCAATATAATATCACATTTTAACATCAAATAATTATCACTAGTCATAAAAAATACATATGAATAATGAATTAAAGCTGGTTTGAATTTTGAACCTGTGTGACCCCTGGGGCACATAGAAGGTTAACCAAAGAGTACAAATTCACATCCTCCAATAAAAAATTATACATGTCCATGTCATACGTTGTAAATTTTATACGTAAGCTCAATATAATATCACCTCGTAACATCAGATCATTATCATAATTCATAAGTCATAAAAAGTATATATGAAATACGAATTAAAGCTGGTTTGAATTTTGAACTTAGGCGACCACTGGGGACAGAGGATGTAAGCGAAAATGTACGAAACAGTCATCAATCATCATTAATAACCCAGAAGTCATGGCATGAGTCTTACATAGAGAGCTTATTCTTCAAAGACTTCCCTTTAACTCCTATACCAAATTACCATAATAATGTATATATGTTGAATACAAGTGCATGTAAAAGGGTCCCTGGATCCCTACTTTACTCATTACAATCTGAAATGGGGAAAGCCATGTCATAACAATGTCATTCCCTTTTAATATTCAGCATGTTTAAAGGGACAAATACAAATAATTAGGTCCCTTCTATATCCCCTATTTACGAAAGATGCCCGACAGTTAGCCCTAAAATAGTTACCTATCAAAAATCAGCCCAGTGGTTCCAAAACCACTGCAGACAGTAGACACCCTAACCCTTAGTACCAAAATAGCCAACACAAGAATATGTATGATGGGGCTACTACATGTATGAAAGCTTGTAATGGAACATTAAGTTATTCTCCTATCATGATAGGTGTAGACCAAAGTTCGGCTCTTAGTCCTTATCTCTTTGCCTTAGTGATGGATGAACTAATAAAAGATATTTAAAAGGAAGTGCCGTAGTATATGCTTTTTGCAGATGGTATTGTGCTTACTGATGAGACCAAAGACGATATTAATAGGAAACTTGAATTGTGGAAAATCACTTTGAAGTCTAAAGGATTCACGTTAAGCCAGAGCAAGACTGAGTATATGAAGTGTGAGTTTTCGCTGGCAAGAGATGGTGATCAAGACCTCGTGCATCTACTTGGTCAAGAAGTACAAAAAAAAAATGCTATTAGATACTTGGGATCAATTTTGCAAAAAGATATAGAGATTGATGAGGATGTAAATCATAGAATCAGAGCAGGGTAGATGATATGATGGAGTGCATCTAAACTTTTGTGTGATCGCAAAATTCCCTTTAAGCTAAAAGGAAAAATCTATAGAACAATTGTAAGACCTGCAATGTTATATGAGTTGAATGTTGACCAACACATAAGCAACATGGGCATAAAATAGGGGTAGTAGAAATGAAGATGTAAGGTGGATGTTTGGTTATACGAAATGAAGATATTTGACGAAAGGTAACAGTAGTACCAGTGAGTGAAAAGATGAGGGAACATAGATTGAGGTGATTTAGACACGTAATGAGACAACCCCTAGATGTTCCCGTAGGAACAAAAGTTTGTTACCAAAATCTAGATAAAAAAAGAGGTTGAGGTAGACCGAAACTTCCTTGGGAAAAGGTAGTTAAACAAAACTTAATAGAGTAGGATATATATTGGCGAACGGTGTGTCTTACGATGGAATGGAGAAAAACTATAAGCTTGATGGAGGATTAGACCCGTTGTTATCTCTATGTTCCAGATAATCTCTTTTTAGTCTTTTTCTTCTTCATCCCCTCCTACTTCTTTCCCCCTTCTTTTCTTTTATCTTATTTTCCCTTTCCCTTCCACTTTTTTTTCAACCTCCTTGTATCTATCATTGACCACTGATCTCAATTAGCTTGGTATTTGTTAGATAGCTTCATTTTGCTTCCTAGACAAGTCATTCAATAAGCCTCATGTTCTTAATCCCATCCCCCCAACTTAGAAAGGGTTGAGTCTTTTAACCCATTGATTGAATTGATAACAGTCAGAAAATATGCAAATTGATAATTGATATTAGGATTAGGAACTGTAATGATATAAAAAAATTAAAACACATGACACAATGTCCCAAGTCCTAATTTAAAACAGAAACAAATCTAGCAAGCAAGGTTGGTAACTAAATAATTGTGTGCAAGTGTGTTTGGTCATATATCTATCAATTAACACTTAACAAGATAAGAAATGAAGATAAACGGAGCTTTAACTCCTAAGAATGGCTTCTACTACAATTTCAAAAATTCTCAAAACAATGTCCTTGAATGAAGCTAAGGCACTAAATGATCATTGCATTTATGTTGCTTTCCTATTCCCGTAATTGGAATTGATGAATGCTGAGAAGATTTTAGTTTAAATCTTTTTTTTTATCCAATTGTTCATTCCTAGGAAGAGGAAGAAGCAGTTAGAGCAAAGGCCTCCTCTTTCCATCCACTCTTCCGAAGTCCCAACTAACTTTAAGGGATGAAAAATATAGTAAGCAATGTATATTTCACCAGCTAAAGCTTAACAGGTGAAAAAAGTTACCTGCACTGCTCTTCCACCATCAAGGCACCCCACTGGAAGCATGTTAAAAGCTTGTATCGTTAAGCCACACCTGAAAATTCATAATAATTAAATAAAAAAAGGCAGGCATATGTTATGGAAAATGAATGATCAAGAAGAGTCTGTTTGGAACCACAAATTTCTTAAATTGATTTGATTTGTCAATGAAAGTAAATTAGATTACAGGAGGAAAAGTTGAATTACCAGCCTGCAATCACAAGAGGGTGAATTGGAACTGTTGCAGCATGCATTGCTCTGCACATTGACATTAGCAAATAGCAATCAGAATAAAAAACATACATACATAAGCATCAATTCCAAGTTACATACTAAGTAACTAAGGTAGTGTTTGGCCCAACTTATTTTGGGTTTCTCTTCTGAAAAGGAAAAGTTGGACTGAACAAAGTTTTCAGAAAAACGAGCTTCTAAAAAAGTAGCTTCTTTAATAAAGAAAAGTTTGAAAAAAAGAGTTTTTATTAAAAAAGCTAGTTTTAGGAGCTTTTGGCTTCTACTTCTCCTTTCCCTTCTTTGGGCCTATTTGGATAAAATTTCTCAAGAAACATTTATAGAAGAAGAAAACAAAAAAGTAAAAGAATTAAGCTTCTTCCATAAGTTAAAATTCACTTTCCTACAAGTGAAAAACTTAAAATCAACTTTTGTAGAAGCTAAGAAAGGTTCTATAAAACAGATTACGCGTGAGCTAATTTTAACTTATGGGAGAAGTTTAATTCTGTTACATTTCAGCTTAAAACCAATTGGCGCTAAGTGACATTGCCCAATAGATATATAAGCTGCACCTTGAGAATTAAGACAAGTGATGTGAGATTTCCTAACCCCCCACCCTCTCCTCCACAGATGCCTGCCAGAACAGACAAACCTACTAGAATAGGTGAGAACCAAGATGGCTATAGGCTCCGATACCATGTTTATTAGAATCCAAACAGGGTATTTATTTCAAATCTCAAGATCCAAGGAGGCACTACCCAACAAATTCCCACTTAAAAGTAACTTTTATAAAATTACCAATCAATGTTATATTAAAATTTAAAGCTCTTATTAAAACTTTAACATTAAATAGCTTTTAAGCTCTAAAAATAATACCAGGTCAAACACTACCTAAAACCATGGGCTACAATAAAGTCATGTCAAACACTTAGAAACACCTTGGTTTGGAAAATGCCCTAAATGTAATGATCCATTTTGTTCATCCAAATAGTGTATATTAACTAAACTAATGAAAGAAAATCACAAGCACTGGACCTATGTTTAGCTAATTATATTCTTAATCCATTAAAAAATTGTGGAAGGAAGGGGACATACGCATAACCAAGGGTTGCTCTACTGATCAATCCAAGAAGCAAGGAACCTTGAAACAACAAGCTAGGTACTTGCACCAAATCTCCAGTTGTATCTGGATTTGATGAGAGAAGAAGGCCAACAGCAAACATCGAAAATGATAATACAGCACCAGCAAAGGGACCTGCAAGTGATATGTCTACTTGTGTACTTCTATCTGGAAGGATGGATTTAAACTACAATATCATAGCATTTGTCATATTTAGTAGCAATAGAATAGAATAGATACACAGTTAAGCGATACTATTGATGACTATTAGAATGGTAAATGGATGCATTATATTTACATGATCTGAATAAATGAGATACTTGTAAATCTCTGCAAAAGATCGAGCAAATATAATCCCAAATACTATAAGCATGTTATTATAATAGCTTCAGCCAATAGTCACAAATTCAATACAGAAGTGACTGGTAAGAAAAATTTGATAATCTCACCTGTGTAATAGCACCAAAGCTGCCAAGTGTGATGTTTGGAATGAAGAAAGGTATGCTTAATTTTACTTGTTTAGGAAATGCTGCTAGAAAGTGTCCAACCTCCTGCATATAGTCATATCCATCAGGTAGAATATATACAAAGAAGCAATAAGGGAAATTTATGGAATTTAGTACAAATACATAGAGAGAAAATTACACAAATAATGCATCGGGCCATTGGGCATAGTCGCATAGAAAATAAATAAATAAGTGACCTTCAACACAGCACATGTTGCAGGTATTCCTACTTGTACAACATTTGACAGCAAATATATGTATAAAAGTGGATTATATGAATCTGCAAACTAATTGAAACTTCTGACTGCTGTCATACATTTCCAAAAGTGAGTCAATTAACATAGTTGGCAACAATACCAGATAGATAGATAGATTCTTATGGCAGATTGCATAACAATATTGTGGAAATTATAGAGTTTAGGTAAAAGAAGAGAAAACGAGAGAATAAAGACTAAAAATTATAGGGTATTAATTTGCTTATAATCCATTATCATAGGCGTCATCTTCATCACAGCACCTCTGCACAAATTACTTTGCACCAAGACACCAACATAACTTTTACTTGATGAGGCCAATAGTTTAAAAAGTAGTAAGTTTATTAGATCATTCAAATCCCACATTTCTATATTGAAGAAACTAAGTCTAATAAAAGCAAAAGACGAGAATCCCAGACTATTCTTTGAATGAAACTCACTCCAATTTGTTGTAACGCAGAAGATAAATTCAATTTTATTACAATTATATTAAAAAATGCCAAAAAAAAATGAAATGCTTACATGAAACAGAAGAACCCCCAAGACACCATATGCTAAAGGTAAAGCCGAGTCAACAAATGGAAATAGAAGCTCCATATCTGGAGCTTCAACAGCATCTGGATCTGTGAAATATTTCACAACTTCTGGAGGAAGTCGGTTGATCTGATTAACCAAAAAGCATGGCATCAACAAAATATCAAGAAATGACAGAAGACAGCAAGACAGCAATGCAATTATTGACATTTAGAGAGAGAGAATACAGAAACAGTGTTGCTCACAAACATTTATCAATCACCGTCTGATGTGCAAAGGCTATCAATCACTAGCCTACCTGAGATGCAATTCCTAGCTCCACTGATGACCCAATAGTTAGGAGAAACAACAGCAATGCAATGACATATTGCCAAAGTGTCGTCGGCCCCGGCTCAGAAACCTCCTTCCGCAGCAAACCAAAGCTAACACGTGGTCCACCACGTGGATCAGGACTGTCCGCATTGGGTTCCTCCACCATAAAAAGGTTGTACTTATCACCCATGACCTCAACTAGCTGATTCTGGAGTTTGGCAAAAACATCTTCTCTCTTCCCCCTTAAATTCCCAATGAAAAGAATGCCTTCTCCCAAGTCCCCAAAAGGCTCCTCTTTCGTCACCCAGAAGGTAGAATACCCAAAAAGCTTATCCTTGATCAGCTTTACATCAGCAGGATCAACCTTCTCAGGCCCAAGGAGCTCAATAAGTTTGAAAGAATCAACTTGAAAAGTGTTGTATGCTGGTCCAAGTGACGACAAAGACGACTGAAGAAGTAAAATGACGCCAAACATGACAATCAATAATCACAATCGATAATTCACATGCATAAAATGCAACAGAATATATGTGTTACTAAATAGAAATTATACCACTCAAACTCTACTGTCAACTTCAAATTAGTCCATCCATTTAAAATTAGTGCTTTCGGTTTTATTCTCTAATCAGAATTGGAGTCTTCCCCTCAATAATCAATGTTGACCTCTAATGCAAACCTCTGTTATGCAAATTACCAAGATGAAATTCCAATTCACATCGGAGAACAACACCAAAATCACTTAAAGAAGTGCATCTAAGTATTCTCCTTTAAAAAAACTCCCCTCAAAAGTCCTCAAGGAAAGGAATGAGAATTGTCAAGTAAAGTGGCTGCTTCCTCCACATTTGTCATTAGGTTTTGTCCACATATGATTATTAAATCTCAATTCAAACAAACTATAGGAGTTCCATAATTCTACAGTAAATAAATTAAATTAAATTAAATTGAGGTTGAGCAGCAGAATGTGAGTTGTTGTAAACTTCTCGGAGTTCAACTCCTTCCTATGAATAAAAAAAGAACAAATTGAATTGAAGCTACGTAAACATAAATAGATTAAGCCTAGCAATGAATTCAAAAATCATTTTTTTTTTTTGCAAATAATGACTCACCCTGTGAGAAGTGGAAGGAGGCGTCGATTTCTCCGAAGTGAACCCTCTCTCTTCTTCGGCCATCGTCGTCGTAACATTTGATTTAGAATCGTCGCCGCCACTTTCCTCTCCGGCGGCTCCAACGTTGTTGCTGCTGTCCTTGTCGCCGTTGCTGTTGTCGTTATTAGTAGCAAAACTCCTAAGGCTATCAAAATTGGGGAGCTTCGAGTTGCCCCATTTGGGTACTCGCGCGCGTGAGAAGAAGCAGGAGGTGCCCCTCAAGCGCGTAAGCTTGTGGCACTGAATCCTCTCCCTGAAGGCGCGGCGAAACTCCGAGTTCAGAGGCATGAAACTGCAACTCGTTAGAGTCCCCATTTCGGAACGAAACGACGGTCGTTCAAGCAAAAGAAGAAGCGTTTCAGAATGGCATGGATTGTGTTGTGTGTGGCCGTCGTTTGAAGGTTTGGGATGGAACGCTGTAATGTCGTTGGAGGTTTTTTTGGTTTGGAATTTGGATGTGGTTGCTTGCGGGTTGCGTTGTTGCGGCCTTTGGATAAAAATATTATTATTAAGTATATGAAAAAAATAGTACAAAAAAGAAAATTTGATTAAATATCTTTTCCCTTGTATTGTGTTTATGGTTGCTGTATGAACTATGAATATATTTTTTTTCTTGTATCATACTCATCCATTAACGTACTTGCAGTAACAACTTACCAATTCCTTTAATTTAACTACTAATTAACTAAATAAACTAATAACTATGCCATGGAATGGAAGGGGTAGTTTAATTTTTAAAAATAAAATTATAAAAAATCCCTTTATTTAATTTAATGAATATCCACTCTAAAAAAATAATAATAGATATGTAAAAATCAATAATACGGATTTACGTGATAAAGAATAAAGAAAGATAATTTTTTAAAAAAAGATAGTGAATATATTTTTCAAAAATTGAAAAATAATTTAAAAGTGTATACACAAAAGATGTTGTCGAATCATAATTGAGTGTTAATACAATTGTTAAATTATTTATAATAAAAATTAGTAAATTTAATATATATGATTAATTGTAATTGAGTGATATCATAAATTTTTTAATAAAAATATAAGGTTTGATTGGAATCTTGAAATTAGATCTGAAAATCAAACCAACCAAAAAAAATATATTTTTTTTAGATTTTTTGTTTTGTAATTTTTAATTTTATTGGATAGATTTTATAGTTTATAAATGATTTGTTTCAATTTTGAATCCACTAATTAATTTTCGTTAATTTGAAAAAACTTTGGATGACTTTA
>PYAF01002131.1:1074407-1117893 GCA_007407185.1 Glycine tomentella
ATTTGTTAGATAAAAGTGATTATAACATAATAATGTATGAGTTATTTCTTATAAGAATAATTTTTTTTATTATTTTCATTTGCGATTTGTTAGATAGCTTCATTTGTTTATACAAATTTTTTACTTTAAAAAATATTTTTAAAATTAATTTTATAATTTATCGAAAATTAATCACATTCAGTATCTTTTTTTTATTGCTCTTATATTATTTTTATTAATAGATAAATTTTCTATTATGGACATTTGAATTAATTTTAATTTTTTTCGATAATATAATTTTTTATATAATAAAAATTTTATTCTCCAAATTTATCCATGCATCGCATCACACGGGTATTATTTAATAGTATAATATATAATTTTTTGTCGTGTTATGATTTTTTTTATATAAAAATTATCAGATTATGGGTTCGGGCTCTTTTTGTGATAAAAATGGATAGGTGATACAAAATAAATATGATAATTTGACCCCACTTTCTGCAAATGCACGAGAAAGAACATTTTGATGTTAGAAGTTCATCTTTTTTCTGTCATATTGCATACACAAGATATTTATCTTTTAATGTAGGAGTTATACACAATAATTTATGGAAGAACTATTTGATCCTTATTTCTAAAGAGTTGCATGTTAGAATAATGCTAATATCTGAAAATTTAAATTTAAATTTTCATTTTATTGTGATAACAAACTTTCCTTTTTAATTGAAAATAGTTTCTTCCCAGTATAACAACTTCTACTTTTTAATTGAATATTTTATTGCCTTTATATTTCATTTTCAAAATCAGCAAGTACAAGATTGTTGGATTTTGATTTCCATTTTATTTCATGACAGACAGCTAAATGTAATTAAATTGTTTAAGTATATGTTGTTAGATTTGAACAAAGCATTTATGATATTATAAATAATTAAAATAAGTTTTATTATTTTGGATATTTGAATTGATTTTAGTTTTATTAATAATATAAGAAATTAATAAATTATCAATATAATTTTGTATACCATTAAAAAAAAATCCCCTCCTAATTAACCCGTGCATTGCACGGATACTATCTAAATATTATATATAATAAGATTATTATTTTGTCTATCAATTTTTTAAAAATCATTTCGTTTTAATAATAATGCATGAAAAATTAAATCATGTTTTATTATACAAATACTAGTAATGAAAACAAAAAGTTATTTTGATTAACTTTTTGTTTATGATATAAGATACTGCTACTTCCTTCCGTATCATGAAAATTAACTGAAATATTAAATTAAATATAATTAAAAATTAAAAATCTCTTTCATTAATGAAAATATTTTTATTTTAACTTTTTTTTATTTCCTTATATATTTTCTTTATTTTTCTTGCAAAAATATTATAATTAAAATGTTTAATTAGATTTCATAATTTTTTAAAATGTTTTAATTAAGTCCATGACTCTTAAAAAGGTTCAAATATATGGCTTTCTATATCAGTAATTTGAAAAATAAAAATAAAATTCTTACATTTTCTCTTGTAACAATCTAATCACTTACCTGCCTAATAATAATTTGCTCATTATGTATGCAATTATAATGTATAACAAAAAAATAGCATGTCATTCAATATATAAAATTGTCTAAATGTATCATCTCATGAATTTGTAACCTTCTCTTTCAATAAAAACAAAAAGATATATAAGTATTGTAGTTAATAAAAAAAAGAAATTAAATATACATTAGAAACATATTTTTAATAGAGTTTCTTTGTAAAACACTTTTGATGCAGTTGTATTAGGATCAACTTCATTTTCTTCTTCATCATTCTCTTCTCCATTTTTATCTTAATCTTCGCAGTCTTCATCAAATGGATCAAAATCTCAATCATTCATGTGATTTCTTTGTAGGAAAATTAATTCCTAAATTCTTATGGTGAAAATCATCACCCAATAAACTCCAGAAACATTATGTTGAATTATCAAGAAATCTTAAACAAATAATGCGTATTTGTTTCCATCTCGGCAATAATTTATCTTTTAATCTTCTAGCTTTCAACCTTTCCTTATGAACTTTAGTCTTTTTCGGTCAAATCATTCCTTAGAGAGTATTCTCTCTTGATGGAAAAAAAAAGAAAAAAAAATATATTGGAGATCATAATCCTATATAGTGTCTAATTCACTTATATAGATCATAACCCTATATAGGTTATAAGTTAAAATATGGTGTTTAGTTTACTTATATGATTACTCATGACCCATTGGTGTAAATCTCCTTGATATTTAATCTCTAGATTTCCTAACATTTGGTATCAAAGCTAGGTTTGACTTGGTGACCGGCTCGGACAAGTAAGAAGGTGGTTGTGGATCCATGGATATGGAGATCCTTTGTATCGAAAGTTTTCTTGGCGAGTCCATGCATGGAGGTCAAACAACAAGTCTTGCAAATGTTGTAGTGGTACAAGGTAACTAGAGCATGTTGGCGGCAATGTCTAGACAGACGAGCCGGGACAACCACGGTTAAGTTCTAAGGGCCACCATTGGATACTTCTGAATTGAAAATGGTTTCCGCTTGAGGGGGAGACTACCATGTGGGAGAGACTCATACTTGAAGAGGAGATTGTTGGAGTACAAGTGTGAGGTAAAGTCTCACATCGGATAGAAATAGAAAAGTTGAACACCATATAAATGAGAAGAAGACCCATAAACTTGAACCTTAAGATTTTGAGTTAAAATGTGATGTCTAGTTCACTTATATAATTACTCATAACGCATTGCCTAATTTTTCTCCATATTTACCTTGTAGATTTCCTAACATTCTTATCAAAGAGAGTTATTTACTCCTATTGAAGGAATCAACTATAAAAAGGTTAAAGAAAGTGTGACTGAATACTTTTCTAAGATAAAACACGTATTGACTATTGGATGCATAATTAGTTACTAGATTTTAACATCTAATACATATAGCTGGAATATTGCCTTTGTCAAAGTCAAAATTGGTTTTTGAAGTTACACGGCAAATTAAATTTCCACTAGTCATGAGTTTAAGGACTCATATATTTAACATGGTTATATGGGTGAATAAAGATTCGTCAGGCTTTCATTGCAAATTGCAAATGAACAAGGTATTACTGAACTATGTGCTGGATCATGTCAAATAAAGTAAAAACAATTACTTGTTTCCTGTGTTTTGATTTTGACATATCTGAGTAATAGAGTTTTCTTAGCTAGGATTACAAGTAGTACTTGTCCCACTAAGTATCCAATATGAAATATGCATGCAACAACGTCAAAGGTCCAATTAAATAAAAGAAAGACTCGGCAAAAATATTAATTTATGTCTTTTGGAAGCACAAAAGAAAATTCAAAGCTAAAATCATAAGTTCACTTACTGCATCTTTGTATATCGGATGCATTTTAATCATTTTAAACACCCTCCAGCCACTACAATATCACACAAGATGAGGCCATTTTAATCACAATTTGGAATCCACATATTTGCCAAAGATTATTTTAACTTCTCTAGTTCTATAAATTTAAGAATAAATTTCCAGCAGGATGTCAGCACTAGTCAAAGTTCCTCGTACCAAGACCAACCGTACGAACAAAGCAACCACACTATCAGAATAAAATAAAGCACAGTATCTACAACTATTAAATTGAACACATGCACGTTTAATTCACTCTATCTCTTGTGTCCATGTTAGAGGCCATCTAGATGTATATTAGTAATTAAAATAAAAACTAGCAAATTCCCAATTTAACTAACAATGTGCATTCTAGTGTCCAGTCTACCAGACATAACCATAGAAACAATATAGCATCTTAATCAAATTACACCAGAATAAGAGAGATTTAAGGTTGTACAAATACGAGACTATACCAATAAGATATATTTACTTTTTGACAATAAACCATTTAAGAACTTCATAGTTAAATGTGCTTCACTTGAAATAATTATAAAATGGATGATCTTCTAGGAAATTTCTCAAAAGCGTGTAAATGAGGATAACATGCAAAAAAATCTTGTGTTGTTTTGTGAGAATAATTTATTGATCTTGGAAATAGTTGGAGCTGATTGTAGATCTTAGAAAAAGAATACCTACAAAGGGTTCTAACAGTTGGAAACTTTTGACCAATAAAAAAGTTATGTGAAGTAGCACCGTATAAAATATTATAATGTATGAGCCACAAGAAATCAACAATTACGAATATTACAAACATCAACCTAACTAATTATTCTTGCATCACTACTGTCTGGCCGTGAAACCACGATATCAACACTCAAGCTATACATAAATTCTGAGATTTAACTTTCCAAGTGGAAAACATAGTATTCCATGCCATGCTAATCAACACTAAACCTCTCAATTGTTGAAAACTAAGACTATGTCCATTTGGATTACTAGCCCCCTGCATATAGGTTTAAGTCCCTGTCCATATATTAACCGTTCAGACAAGCATTTGGATTACTAGCCCATTGACCAGAGAAATTAAAGCCAGAATGCTTGCTAGATAGCCATGACCAAACCCCAAAGGTAATATCTTGCGATATTCCTTTTGTCTTGGTAAACAAGTCATATATCAGATTTTGAAAAAGAAGAAAGAAACCTTAGTTTTGGTAGCTATTTTAATACTAAAAAATTACACTGAACAGCAAATAAGGCAACAATAAGCTATCAAAAAGAAATCTCCAACCAGTGGATGAAGAGATTTCTATTCTGGTTTGTACCATTGGGATGGTACAGCTAGGACATGAGAAGAAGCCACCCTTATTCCTAGAAACATTCACTACTTCGCAGTGTTGTTCACGCTCTTTGTGTTGTAACTACATGCTTCAAGAATATAATGAAGAAAGGATATTAAATAATGCAGATAAAAAGTGGCAGGTATCCAAAAAGGTATAGGAACAATGAAGACACTCCAAAAGATAATGTGTTGAAGATTTAAATGTAGCTAATAGAATTGGTTGGCAACCTTTTTCTACATTCTAATTCTAATGCTAGTAAATCAAGCATCACCTGTTACAATTTCCAACAGGTTATGAACTAAAAAATATGAAAGTTATCCTAAATTCCCTATAAACCATTCATAGATCATAGTATCAGTTTAGGAAAGCACAAATTATGGAAGGATAAGCATTTCACTATAACCAACCAGAAAACAAAAAATGATAGTTGATTGATCCTATGCATAATTCTAATCAAATTAAGTTGTTCTAGTACTGAAATTATTGTGTCAAACTAATAGTTATATGAAACAATGAAAATATGTGTGAGAGAACAATATTCACATGATAAGATGATTGAATAAGAATAATCTTATACACATTAAAGAAATATTTACTAATTTTATTAGGGGTAACAAAAAACCCTCCAAAAGACATTAATATGACAGTCAAATTTGGGCTCAAATTCAACTAATTCTATGCAATTTTACACTAATTAACCTTAACCATTAGTATTATAATAACAAACAACATATACAATTAATTTTACACTTATCAATTACAAAAATATACAAAAGAAGTTTTCTTCATTCTTGTTTAAAATTTTATTAAAATTGTTTGGTGTAAATATTTTTTAGTTTCTTGCAATTTAACATTTTTTTTTCATTTTGATTCTTATAATTTTTTTTTCTGTTTTAGTTCTTATAAACACTTTAAACAATAAAAAATATATTTTCAACAATGAAAAAAACATTAAATTGAATGTAAAAAAACAAATATTTAAACCAAATTATTATTACTAGTATATGTTTTGGACTGGAGATCATGCGCATGTCTCGTGAAGAACTCCATTTGGTTTAGTTTAGGTGCTAGTGAAGTGAGTGAGCGAGCAACTGAGGCTCCGCAGCCACTTTCCCAACTCTTTCCTCTCTTCAGCCCCAAACCATCATGTATCTCCCCCGACTCCACATTCTCACCAGACTCTCCCCTTACCGCCGTCACTTCTCCCACTCAGCCGCCGCCGTCCTCCGCCCCCCGGAACCGGAGCCCCTCACCTACCTCGACGGCTTCCCCCGCCCCGATCCCAAGCACGACGAGACCATCCTCGCCGTCCCCCGCGCCGACTCCGGCAAGAACATCTCCGCCAAGGAGCGCCGCGCAGGGCGCCTGCCGAGCATCGTGTTCGAGCAGGAAGACGGCCAGCACGGCGGCAACAAGCGCCTCATCTCCGTCCGCACCAACCAGATCAGAAAACTTGTCAACCACCTCGGCCGCTCCTTCTTCCTCTCCCGCCTCTTCCTCCTCGAAGTTCGCTCCGGCTTCGACTCCGAAAACGACGTCGTCGAGACCGTTCGCGTCTTACCCCGCGCGGTTCGCTCTCTCTCTCTCTCATTAGTTATATACTTATATTATACCGGTCGCGGTTTAGTCGCGTTTGTTGATATCGCGGACAAATGCTGCCTATGCCGTCCCAATTTCGGTAGCGGACAGTTAAGAAACCTTGATGTTGCGGCCTAAATAGTGGACCGTATTTTAAAACCTTAATTATATGTATCATTTTGGTTTGATAACTGATCCTGTGCCTGTGAATTTGATGATTGTTGTGATGCAATGCAAACGTGTTGAAATTGATGATTATTGTTAGTAATTTAGTATTGAAGTTTTGAGGATCCTCTCTAATTTCGCAGATTCATTTGAAAGCTGGGACGGACGCGCCGTTGAATGTGACTTTTATTAGGGCTCCGTCGGACGCTTTGTTGAAAGTCGATGTTCCTCTTGTCTTCAGAGGAGAAGATGTATCGCCTGGACTCAAGAAAGGTTAGCACTGTTGGAGTCTGACTTTAATTTTCTATGTAATGTAATTTTAAGGCATGTTTGGAGAAAAAAGAATTGTGCTTCTTCTATGAGTTAGGACTTGTTTGGATAAATAACTCCATAAGCGCACTTCTAAGAAAAGAAAATAAGAAGGAAAAAAAATGAATTGAGTTTCTCCTGCGAGTTAAAATCAGCTCATGCTCTTAATTTTTTATGAAAGTTTTCTCATTTAATTTCTCCAAAAGTTAAGGTGCTTAAGTGAGTTGATTTTTAGCTTATGCAAAAAGATTGATGCATTAACATTCTTATTTTCTTCTCTTATAAGTGATTGTGGTGAAGTTTATCCAAATAAGACCAAAATGAACTTATGCGCTAAGCTTTTATAGAAACTTTCTCATCTAACTTCTTCAAAAGCTGAGGTGGTTAAGATGATTTTAACTTATGGGAGAAACTCAGTACATTTGACCTTGTTTTCTTCTATTATAAGTGTTTATAGAGAAGTGTAACCAAACATGGCCTAAATTTAGATATTCACTTACTGCATGACGCCACCTCTTCCTCATTTCTATCAACTTTTTTTGGTGTGAAAATGTATATTTAATTATAAATATTCTGTTTGAATTGCACATATTGTTTTCTATAAATTTTGGAGGCAAGGAGACGAGTTTAAGCTTAAAGTTTCATAAGATATTATAAACTCAAATCAATTATCATTGGGAAAGTCTATCCACTTGGTCAGGGAAGTCTTCAGGCCCGGATAGGTTGAATTTGATGCTTGTAGGTTTCATGTGAAGTGGTGAATGCAATTGATCTTTCTTTTTTGGTGAGAATTTCAAGTTCTGATTTCTGTTTCATTTGGGTGATTACGCATATCAAATTGTGGCTCAGTGCTATGGAATATGGATAATCTTTTTGATGATGATAATTGGTAGATAAATAGTCTAAGGCTTTGGGTTTTATTAACTGAGTGAAAAGGCTCTATGGAAAGAGGGATGTTCAAGCACATGAGGCTCCCACCATTGTAAGGTCTGAGTGGAGAGGCCGTGTCTGTGACTGAAACCCATGACTACCAGGTTGCTAGGTATTGAGTGACCTTACTATTATTGATGTAGTACTGTTTAAGAATGATATCCTATTAATAAGCCAGTTTCTAAAGTTTATCCCATATAATGTTTATATAAGGTAAAATGGATGGTCTTTAAGTCATTTAGTTCTTTGTACTTTGTAGTATGTGGTACTGTTACTCTGATGGCAAATTGTATACAGTAAAGATATTGCCATTTGGTATTTTAAAATATGTAATTTTTATTTCCTAATAGTTTCAACTAGGGTCAGGTTTGTTTTGAGTAACTAGTTGACATGTCCAATATTTCCTTTTTAATAATTTGAGTGATTTGTTTTCTTACTAAATATCAATTAATTATCTGTTGTTTCTAAAGCAAAACTGATCTTCTGTTGTTCTGTTATGTATACTAAGATTAAGAACTATTTGAATCCTCTGGCCAATTATAAGCAATTAAGGCTGATCTACATTTAAAAGACTACGGTTGAGAATATGATTTGGCAACTCACAATATGCTTGTGTAACTAGTAGATTTATAAAACAAATTAGTGTGTTGTCTTATTTAGGTGCCTGATGTAGGATAGTTACTATTACAAGGATAGAAGATTAGTTCTATAAAATAATTGGAATTTAAGATTACGTTAAAGCTAATATGCAGTGGAGTTATTTTGCTGCAGGCAATATGCGTATGTTTGAACATGCAAAGTGAATGGCTGTTAACTCATTATTGAACATTTCTCTCTGTTCTGCTTGACACCTACTTCTCTAACTGATTACATCCGTGCTAACTGGATGTATGAATATTAATGCCTATAACATTATTAAAATAACTTTATGACAAAACATTTTGTTTTGCTCATTTTTTTTTGTGTATAATTTTATACTTTGTTGAGTATTATTCAACACTCTACAAATTTGGCAGGTGCTTCTTTGAATACCATCAAAAGGACTGTCAAGTATTTATGCCCTGCTGACATTATTCCTCCATATATTGACGTTGATCTAAGTGAGTTGGATGTGGGCCAGAAGTTGGTCATGGGAGATCTCAAAGTTCATCCTGCTTTAAAACTTCTTCAGCCAAGAGATGAAGCTGTTGTTAAAATTATGGGCCAAAGAGTTTCTGAACTACAAAAGAAAAAGTAATTGCTTTTTGTATCTTTGGGGGTTATTGCTGCTGCACTGAAGCATTTTACAGCTAACATGTATCGTTTGTGGTCATTTTATTAGTTGATTCATAGCAGCAGTGAGGGACACAGTTGTAGAATTCCAATGTTAGTCTTTTTGTTAGCTTCCTTTTCTGTGCCTATTCAGTTCCTTCCCATATTTCAATTCTTTGCTTCTGCCGTTTCTTTTGGCAAAAATGAATACCTAGGGGATGAGAATAGGAAGTTGATGAGTTGAGTTTATGTATGCAATATCATTGTCCTGTTTTTGGTTATTGGGTACAAGCAGAGAGGGTTACTACCACTGATGTCCTCATGTCCTTGATAAATAAATACTTCACTCCGCCTTTCTAGGTCTCCATTTTGAATTTAAAGTATCTGACAGTTAATTTATGAAGTTATAAATTTATTTACATTTAAGTTATCAAGAAACAACTTTATCATTGTGTCAGGACTCGTTCTCTCCTTTACCTGTGCATAGCGTAGAGCTTTCAGGCATTGGGATACGTAGTTTAGTCAATGCTTGCCCTAATATTAGTTTTTGTTTTTTTGTCCATGTTATAAGAAGTGTGCTTGTAGATAAATAGTTCATAATGATATGAAATTCAATTGCTGCAAAGTGTCTTTCAGTTTACAAAATTAGTTCTCTTGCATTAAAGTTTGACCTTGGGGTGGAAGTAATTTACCAAGGTAATTCTAGTGGCGCAGAAGCAAATGCAAATGTGTCCTAAAATAGGGGAATGAATCCGCTGCACTGACATTTTCACTGCAAAGAATTTTTATCTTTCATTAAATTTTATTAATACAATATTTTTTATGTTATAAAATGAAAGTTTTAAAAAATCAAAGGTGAGATTTTAACACTGCAGAGGATCTTGTTTATCATGTTTTGTTTTCCCCATTGCAGAGGATCTACTCCCACTAAACTAGATATTGTCCTACGCATTTGCTCTCGTGTCTCTGAAATTGCAGTCATGCTAAAATCTTGGTTCAATTAATCATTCGGGACTCCTAAGTATCAAAATTATTTAGAATTAAAAAATTTGAGGACTTGGTATTCAATTTTATGCTTAGCTTGGATGGTGTTATGGGGATGCTTGTGTGTGCTCATTTAATAGGCCTTTTGTTAGATTAGTCCAACCCTACACGTTAAAGACATGCATGCGATGATTAAGGTAGAGGAAAAAGTAGTGACAACCAAAATTTGGCTAAGTTCAAACAATGTAGTTAAAAGGACTAATAAGGTTGTAAGCATAAAAATCAGAGAATATCAAATTCTCATGTTATGTGTAAAAATATAGGCATGTAGACAAATGGGAGGTGCAAGAAGCGGTAGCCAGAAATTTATTGTAAGAATATGCTCAAAGGCCTTTGTATCCAACAAAATACTGTCAGTGTGAGCAAGCTTAATGAATAAGAAATATGTTGGTATGAATATATGATGAAATTATGATTCCGTTGAATCTAAAAAAAGAAAAAAAATTCGTGAGCTGTAGGAAAATGAGGGGAGGTCAAGAATGTCTTTTTGCCTATTTTTGAAAAAGATGCAGGTGGGAAGAGTAAAAAAATCAGTTTGAATAACAACACCTATGAGGTAAGCATGTTGGCGCACAGGAACATGTATAGGCCGAGGACATGATTGGTCATTTGGTCGGGCTAGGCTTAGCATATATTTTGGGCCTGATAATACAATCAATGCAGTTAAGCCCATAAGTAATTTCTCCCTCTAATCACTTGCAAATTACGACACACGATCAAATATTGATAGATGAATGATTGTCAAATCTCCTTCTAAAGGAAAACAAGATCAACCCATTATATGAGATTTAAATAGCAATTATATATAGTGACAATATACGATATATAAAGGGATACATTTTGCAGAGGTAAACCTACTTGTAGTTGAGACTCTTTAACCCTAGTGTTCTTTCTTAATTAACTTGAGCGATTGAGTTTTTGCAGGTACCACCCTTGTTGTTCCATGGATGTTGGACGTTCAAAGCAAGGACACCATTACATACCATCACATCTCAGTGGAGAGTGCCAAATTTTTTTGAAGCTATAACCTTGAATCACACTACTACACTAATCGACATCAGTTATTAAAAGATCAACGTAGAAAGTGACGTAGTCACATTTTTGTAATTATATGCAAATCTGTATTGTTAGATTTGAGTTTTTAACGTTAATTTTTTAGGAGCCGACTTTGCATCAGTTCAATGAATAACCGATGTAGAATTTTCCTCTAAAACATTAAACACACATCGCGTTATACCATATTCACGTTTGTGTTGCTGATTGCTCCCTTTTTTCGAAACCCTAACACTGCCACCACCTCGTGCCACCACTTCCCACTCTCTCGAAACCTCTCAATTGGTCTCAAAATCATAAAAATGCTACCTCTTTGTACCAGATCGCACCACCGCCATGACGTACCATATCCCATTTCCACATCTTCAACATTGTGCCACCACCACCGACACCACATTGTGCCACCACAATCACGTTAGTACATTTCCCTTCTTCTTTCTATTTGTTTGGTTCATTGTTTTCCTGCCACCGTTAGCAAGATTACCTCATGAGAAATTCTTGTTGAATTTTTAATATGTTCTTGATTTTAGTTTGTTGGTTGGCTTCTTGTTACTGTTAGCATGATTAAAGCAGTATATTGTAAATGAAACTCTATGACAGGTGTTGTGTTTATTGTAATTGGTCATATCCTTGTTGTAAGTGGGATAGTACCAAAAATAAAGAATATACTCTCAAATATTCATGTGGGATTAGGATTTCTTTTTGGGTACGGTCTTGCCTGTGGGGTTTTTAAGATTCAATGCCTAATTTGCTTATTGTTTTTTTTATCTTGTCTGATGTTGAAACATGTAGGCTTAATTTCTTTTGAGTCGCGTTAATTTGTATTAAGAAAAATAATGAACTTATTATAAAGTATTTGGAAGAGAGTAAGACACTAAACAATATGCATAAAAAAGAAATTTACTGAGGAGAAATAGTTAAGTTTCTTCTGAATAATCTTTTGTTGTTGCATATCATTTAGGCTTTGTTTGGGAGAGGGATTTTAGAGGGGAAGGGAGGGAAGGGAAAGGTTTATGCAGAGACATTCCCATGTTTAGGAGTTTTAATTTTTGAGGGAAAGGATTTGAGGATTTTCAAAACTCCTCCGAAATCCTCCAAAGCCTTAAAATTGTTGTCCCCCCTATTTGGGGGATTTTAGAAGGAAAAGTAACTAAAATTATTATTATACCAGTCAGTGTTAATAAAATTACTATCCTACCCTAGTCAGTGTAAAATATATAATGTATTAATTTTTTAAATAAGGAAAAAATTGTAAAAATTTCTTATTAACTCTCTATTTCCCTCTCTTGATATATTTTTAACTCCCAAACAAGGAGAAAGGAACTTCCCTTATTTTCCTCCCTTTCCTTCCCTTCCCTTCCCCTTGAATTGTGATTCAATGTTTTGTATTTTGGTATTTTATTAACATTGGTTGGGGTATGATAGTAATTTTATTAACACTGGTTGGGGTAAGATAGTAATTTCATTATTTTTCCTTCTAAAACCCCCAAATTGGGGGAATAACAATTTTTAGGCTTTGAAGGATTTTAGAGGAGTTTTAAAAATCCTCAAATCCTTTCCCTCAAAAATTAAAACTCCCAAACAAGAAGATGTCTCAACCTAAACCTTTCCCTTCCCTCCCTTCCCCTCTAAAATTCCTCTCCCAAACAAAGCCTTAGTGTCTTGCTTTCTTCCACTTATGATAAGCTTATTGAAGAAAATAGATCATCCTTTAGAAGCTTAAGAAGAGTTAGGAGGAACCACAAAAACAACATTATAATGCAAGAAATGGCAAAAATGACATGCAACACTAAAAAAAAAACAATTTTAGCTCTATAAAGAGTTTAAAAACAATTTTATGGCCTATCATGTTTTACATGTTCACTACATGCCATTTAGTCATCATGAGTTGTCCTTTATCTGATTGTCAAGGAGGATGGTAATGAAATCAGGATTGAGAACTCTTTTAAGTGATAGAAATTAATGATGTTAGTGACATGAAGGTGGTATGCATGTCTGCACTTTGACCAAGCGTCTTCATGTACTGTATCTTTTATTGTCACTAATCCCATTTCTACCACTTCATGAATTCACAATATTGATATCATTCCCATTGTGCTTGATCAATCTGTGTCCCTTTTGTTTTGTAATTTTATTGATACTAACTTTTAATTTATAATATATATGATATGACATATATAAACCTAAAATTTACATGTATAGGTCACAGTGTATAAAAAAAAAATAGAAACAGACTTACTTATATAAGTTGGGACGATGAACATAAAACGGACGGTGTCACTTTTAAAAAACAACTAAATTCTACATTGGTTCTAATGACAACAATATGATATTCACTTTAAATCCTTTAGTTTAATTAATATTTTTTAATTCAAATTGTTTTTTTTAATGACATAAATTTAAGACATGATTGAGCTATCATTCAACTAAATTTTCTTAATATCTTGAGTCTAATGTAATTAAATCTTGATAAATGTGTTAAACAAATATGCATATTCTTGTAACTATGATATGATAATATTTTATTTTCTAGGAGATTATTATTATTATTATTATTATTATTATTATTATTATTATTATTATTATTATTTTCCTCCAGAAACTACTCTATTTAATTATTATCGATATCAATGAATATAATTAATTTCTTTTCTTACTATATTTCATAAGGGTGAACTATCTAATAGGTGGTGCACTCAATCATTAACTAATAATTACCATATTATACTGTCAGACATAGGGTGAGTTTGTTTATGTTTATTTTAAAAAAAATGTTTGTTTTAATAAAATTAGAAATTTTTGTTTTTTTGATGTATTTTTCTAAATTACATTTACTTAAAATAAGTATTTTTTGCTTTTTTTTTTTAAGAAGAAAATCACATTTACTTATTAGAAAGGTATTTTTTAAATTCCTTTTTTATTATACCAAAAAGTAACCCTTTATCACAAACTTGTGTGATCTGTTCACCATTTTCGTTACTGACCACGAACTCGTCTGTGCTACCAAAACACTCTTGCTCGCCGCTGTCGGTGGTAGTTCACCATTTTCTTTGGAAATGGATTTTTTTCTTAAAAGTGAAAGATCATCGATATGTGCAAGATAGATAGATAAATTTTGAGTTTTTGGTTAGAATGGAGTCCACATTTTAGCTTTCATTCAACTTCTTGAAATAAGTAATAAAGGGGAAAGGAAGAAAAGAAGGAAAACTTTAATGAGTTGCAAAACAAATTCAATGAATTGAAGAAAAACAATAATATTGTGGTGAAGAAACTTGTGTGCGCATGAGACAATTGGATTTTCCTCCCAAATATCATTATAAACATACACGTCATATAAAAAGAAAAGAAAAATAAAATCTACATACAGAAGAAAAAAAGTGTATAACATATAAGTTGGTGATGATATATGGGATGAAAATCCAGATGTATCATGTGCACATAAAATGGGATAAAACAGCTAATAATTGAGCATCACATCCAAATTTATAACAAGAACCATAAGTTTCTCATTAATTAGTGTGTTAGAATAAGCAAACCATCAATTTATAACATTAAATATAGACTAAAAAAATGTATTTTGAGTGATCATATCCTTTATTTTCAAAATAAATTAGAAGTCATCAAGAAAGAACATATATCGCTCTTGAAATTCTAGATCTGTTTTAGTTTGTATAAAAATTTAAGATCTTTTTAGTTCCTACATTTTAAATGTAATAATTTTGTTTTAGTATTTCATAAAGGATTACA
Source organism: Glycine tomentella (assembly GCA_007407185.1). NCBI lineage: Eukaryota > Viridiplantae > Streptophyta > Magnoliopsida > Fabales > Fabaceae > Glycine > Glycine tomentella. The sequence continues at coordinate 1,089,200 of PYAF01002131.1, forward strand.
AATATGACTTCTTGTTATAAAATGTAGAAATTTTTTTTCTTAAAATTTTATAAAGATTAAAACCCAATTGAGATATTTTCACTGACTAGAAATACATTTTACAAAAGATAAATATTAGGTTTAATGCTACACCCAAATATATTAAAACACACTAGCTAACTAATGAGAACTCTTGAGATTTTTGTGATATGATTTGGATGCCATGCACAGTCATGAACTGCTTTATCCAATTTTTCTCGTTTACAATATGGAGTGATCAATTCAATGTTGCAGGAGATGTGTGGTGAGTGTTACGGGTTTTTCAAACGAGCACATCAGAGGATGAGGAATTATCCAATGTTACTTTCTCGGCTGGTGGAGAAAAGTTTCACACTCAAAAGCTTTTTCTATCTACTCATGAGTCAACCAAAATTTTGTTTGAAACTCAGTTTTTCAATGGAATTGAGGAGGGGATCGTGGTGACATAGTTGTTACTGACTTGGAACTTATGGTTTTCAAGATGTACATTCCTTAAAATTCCCGCCATTTTTACTGTTTCCTTTTACTGTAATTTTTTGTTCCATGATGCAACACACATGCTATTTAATGCATTTCAGTGTGGCATATTTTTAGTGTTGTTGATGACCCAAAATCTCATATCTGTAACTGTCGCGGCAGGCACATGAATGTCCCTTCTGAAATGAGAATGGCCTTTCTCGGGACTGGTGATATTGTTTGCCAATCTAGGTTTTGACTTTATTTGCTAGCTGTGTAGAGGGAAAAAAATTAAATATTATTTTTTTAAAAAAAATTATAAATTTATTGTAATTTTAAAAGTATTTACGTATGTATAGTAACGAGTCGTGCCTCTCACAGGTGTGACGGATTCCGTTGTTACAATTTTTTGCAACCACAATTTTTGTCACAAATAATGTTAACGATTGAAATAGAGACCGAAATTAACGATTAAATTTTAACGACCAATATTTTTTTTCAAAAAAAAGAAGTGATAATTTTTTTGTTATAACTACCCTGCCCCCATTTGGTAAATAAAGAAAAAAAATGCCTCATTGGAAACATTGTAAAACTTTAGAGCGAAAATGAAATTAAGCCTAAATATAAAACAAATCAAAAGATATATTTATATATTTGTTTCTTTTGTAAACATAAATATATTAATTGAAAACCAAAAATATATTTTTCTACAAAAGAAATTAATAAATATATAAATAAATATTTTGATTTGTTTTATATTTAGACTTAGTTTCATTTTTCGATCTAAATTTTTACAATGTCTTCAATGGGAGCATTCTTTTTCTTTATTTACCATATGGGGATAGGATAGTCAACAAAAAAATTATCACGTGACGGGAATCTTTTTTTAAAAAAAAACATTGATCACTAAAATTTAATCGCTAATTTCGATCTCTATTTCAGTCGCTAACACTATTTGTGACAGAAATTATGGTCGCAAAAAGTGGTAGCGACGGAATCAATCACGCCTAAGAGCGGTGCGACTCGCTGCTATAAATGCGTAAATACTTTTAAAATTACAATAAATTTGTAATTTTTTTAAAACAATATTTAAATTTTTTTGCCCTGTGTAGAGACAGAAACCAAAGCGAAAGTCCAGATGTCAACGGAACGTGAACACAGATAAATGCGAATGCGAGAAATAGAAAGTCAAGAATGCGAGAATCCGAATTGAGAGAAAGAAAAAATCGAGAGTGCGAGCGAGAACATGAGCGTGCGAATGAAGTTTTACTCATTGAAGTTTACAATTGAAAATGCCCTTTTGGTATAAAAGTTATTTAGTAAAATAAATAACATTTAATTTTAACTAGGAAAATAACATTAGTAGCTAATACGTACATAGTTAATTAGCTTTAAAATAACTACTAAACTTATTAGTAGCTAAAATTTCCAGGCAAATCTTAAGAATTCTGGTGGTGAGTTTCTAATTTGCATGTGAAATTTTTTATTAATTTCTAAATATGTGTCTTATTTGAAATGCTTTTTGTAGTGCATAATACATGTGATGATCAACATTTAATATTTAGGATTGACTATCCCCTATATCTTGAGTATAATTTTGTCTTGAAATCAATTGAGTTTCCTTCACCATTCGGCATGTAATCCTCGATATATTATTGTTGGTCAACACTATCAGAATGGGTATCCCTTAAGCTTTGACTTCCTTCAGTTTTGTTTACACTCCTATCACCGGTGTCATCACCACCAGAAGATTGGCCCCACATAGTTGCATATTTTCTTTTTCCACTAAATTTCTCCTCACACCCTGCCACAGTCTTTAGCAGTTCTACTATTAGCAATGGGCAATTTTGCTTAAGATACTTGAAACCATCAGATTGCATCACAGCTGCAATAGACAGAATAATGAAACAAATGAAATGAGAATCAACTGTCAAATAACAAATAATGCAGACACAAAAAATGATGAGAATACATTAATTACAAGCTTAAAAGTAGGTGACTATGAACTGAAATGTAGACTTGGGTGGGAGAGTAAGAGTAGTTAAGCAGGAAAATTCACCACGAAGATTTTGAGCAGAGAATTTTAGACAGATGGACTTCAATTCAGCAGCACGATAACGATCAGCCAGAGGGAGAATATAGGCAACAGAATCTATCGATATGTCTTTGCAAAGTACAGATTCGCACATCAGCTTAAGTCTTGGCAACTCATACTTCTCTGCAACAGCTAACAACTTCGCTGGAAATGATTCAGACAGCGAAGGCAAGAATGACGAATGCAGCATAAAGAGCTCTTCATCTTCTATAAGAGTGTCCCTATAAATATAATGAAGCAAAGCCTGCGCAACAATTAATAGGACACAAGAAACATTAGATAACCAAGCAAATATGCTGAATGGAACAAAAAATAACTGCAAAATGATAGAGAGAAAAGGGGCATGTTTAAGGAATGTGTTACCTTGAAAACCTTAGGTTCCATATCATTAACTACTATGTCACCACGGTCATCCTTCTCCATCCCTTTGAAAAATTCAGTTTGGAACATTGTTGACCGAGCAACCAAAACAAGTTTATTTGCATGAAACCTTTCTCCACTGACCGTGAAAGTGACATCAGAAAATTCCTCATTCTCTAATAAGAATCCAAAATCTGCCCCCAAATCAGACTCAGGAACTTGTATTGTGTTTAACTTAGTAGAATCAATGGACGACACCAGAACACCGACAGTGCAGTTAATCTTCAAGCAATCATTCTTGATGAAAGTTGACGCCTCAAGTTGTCTCCGTTTGTAAAATCGTTTATACTCCCTAACAAACACAATAAAACCTGTGCATCATTGGTTACTACATAATGCGCACCACAGAATTAAAACTAATAAAACCATTACGAACTTAGGATGCCATCGATCCCTAGCATACCAATATATCCAAAAAATCCCAAGGTTCTCATTAGCGTGTTAAAATTAACACAGGTTTTTAGCTCCTGACAACCGTCAAGACAGGGATTAAAAGTAAAATCATATCACTATTTTTTTAGGTGTAATTGCACTTTTTATTTCCAATTTTTTCCTTTTAAGCCAATTTTGTTCCATATAAATTAGTTTGGTACTTTTTACCTCCAAATTTTTAAAACTTGCAAATTTTACTTTCTCACATATGTCATTTATTTGTCCGCAAAAGTTGGGGTAAAATTTAAAAAAAAAAAAGTTTGGGATAAAATCACCCAAAAAGTAAAAAAGTTCATGAGTAAAATTCACCAAAAAAGTATAAAGTTGGGAATAAAAAGTATATATATGTCAGTTCTTCGTTAATCAATTAACGCATAAATGATAAGGTAAAATTTGAAAGTTTTTTAAAAGAAAGACACCAAATTAATTTGTTGGAAATAAAATTCAAAAATTCAGAGTAAGAAAGCAACTAAGCCTTATTTTAAATATTTAAAATTCTTATAAAGTTGGGCATATATATACGATAAATGTAAAATATTAAAAAACTTAATATATGTTTTAAATAGGAAAATGAACTACAAAACAAATAGGAAATGCTGGCACTAACCACATGCTGCCACAACTTTTGAGAGTGTAAGGGCCATTATCGAGGGAGGGACTTAAGTGGCTATGAACCTTATGGTTCCCTTGGCCACTCTGGTCGAGCAACGTGAGCTCAAATAGAGCGCGGACATTGGTGCCCTTGGAAAGGAGTGCGATCAAAATGGAGACATAAGTGGAGTTATCTTCGGGGTATTTTCCATCAGGGTAGAAGAATATGGCCCACTCGTACCCTCCTACGATGAATGTCTCACTTTTGATGTATTTTCCAACGCCCATTCCCTTTGTCAGAGAGTAGCCTTTTATCTCAAAATTGTGCGACCCGTTCACTATCCCCATGATTGATACCAAACTAGTCTGAGATACCAGAGTCAGAAAATGGAATTTTTCCTAGAGAAGTGAAGGCAAAAGGCTTTGTGCTAGATAGAAAGATGTTGTGTTGTTTGTTCTAATCTAGTACTACTTGAGGCTTTCATTCAGCCTCTTGACATGAAATATATAATAAAGGAAAAACAACAAAAGTAGAAAAAAAAAATGATATGAAGAAAAATTTAATGATTTGAAGATTCTTTTGTTTTGACTTTTTTTTTTTTTTACTTTGATCTCATCTTTATTCCTGGCTCTTTCGTATAAAACCGGATTTTCATCTTGAACATCCTCAACTAGTTACACACCATATAATTTCTTTTCTTTTACTCCCTCAGTTCTTTTTTATAAGATTCTTTTTTAATGGTGTGTTACATTAATTTTTTTTCCTTAAGTATCCTTAATTAATTAGATTTTTTATCCAAAAATAATAATAACTACAAATTAATGAGATAAACTTTTTTTTCTCTTTCTTATTAAGATTGGAGAAAATGACTAGCAAGGTGACAACCAATAAGTGGAAAGAAAAGATGATCAATTTGAAAACAATTAAGGATAGTTTTGAAAAAAACATTACAAATTATTGATAAATTTAATAAAATATTTAATAAAAATAATTAAATATTTATATAAACATATTCAATAAAAATATTTAATACATTTAATTTTAAGTTGAATTAATGAATTTAATTTTAAAAAAATATATTTAATTATTAAAACCTTGAATGCATTTAAATACAAAATTAATAATTCATTTAATTGTTTGTTGAGGGTAATAAACTTTTTTTTGACAGAAAATAAAAGTTTAATAAATCAATAACTAATTAAATGCATTAACTATTTTTTGACAGTATAAAACTTTGACCACTAATATAATTATTAAAACTTTTACGAATGTTAAATTTTTTTGTGGGATGATCATTTTTACTTTTTTAGTCTACAATTCTGAATATAAGAACTCATGCAGATTATCCAAATTCTTATGACTAATATAGTGAGTTTAGGGAAAGTTGAAATTGTACATATTTTTAATTGTTGTCATTCTAAAATACGAAAAACCAGGCAATTTATTTTAAAGATTACATACTATATTATTTCATTAACAATAACTATTATTTATACTAACAAGGTACAACCAATGGTTGGTAGATAGCTTAATAGAGTTCGATTTTCGGACCCTGCTTATATAGAAGACTTTATTAGACGATGCAAAATCCACTTTCATGATCTTTACGTTTCAATGGTTAGTAGTTAGTACCATGACTTTCAGCTACGGAGATACTTGCTTCTAGCAAAAAAATCTATTATTTATTTGTTGACTGTATTAAACTTTTTTTCTTTAAATATTTTAATTGCTAAATATTATTTTTTCATTAAATTCATCAATTAAACTTTTAATTAACCGCATTAAATATTTTTGTTAAATATGTTATATAAAAATATTTAATGCATTTAGTTATTTGTTGACTGTATTTATTTTGTTTGGTGTCTAAAAAAGTTTAATGCATTCAACAAATAATTGAATGATTTTTTTTTACATTAAATGCATTAAATATGTTATTAAGGATTCAATATTAAATAAAATATACTTCCTCTATCCCAAAATAAGTGTTTTCTTAGATTATTTTACACAAACCAAAAAAAGATAATAAATAAATAGAAGAGAGTGATAATTTTACCAAACTAACCATATTATTAATTTTATATTGAAAAGCTAAAGTGACATTTATTTTGGATATTACTGAATAAAAATAATTAATATTATGTTGAAAAACTAAATATGATATTTATTTTAATTAGAATAATTTTTTGTCAAATGTGATACTTATTTTGAGATGAAAGAAGAAGTAGAATAAAAAAGTTAATTACTATAGAAGAAAAAATATATGATGTGTACATCCGTGATGATATTCAAGATAAAACCACAATTGTTGCATGCATAAAAGAGTCAAGAATAAAGATCAAATAAAAGTAAAAAAGACAAGTAAAAAAAAAAGTTACATCTGTAAATCATTAATTTTTTCTTAAAATATATTTTATTCAGAATTTTAAATCAGAATAAATATATAATTACCTTAACTACTAAATTTATGTAATTTTATGAATTAAAAAATATGGAGAGATCAAGTTAGGCCAAGAGTAACTCTAAGAAAGTTACTTTTCATCCTCACTATTCATTTTCTTAAAATTAGATTCATAAGAAAAGAAAAGATAAATCCAAATATCACTAATTAATATGATAAAGATATATACACACATATATATATATGATATCTTTATTGAAAAGGAAAAAACATAATATACTTATATTCCTAATTTTTCTACTAAATCTCAAAACAAAATCAGTATTAAAAAAATTGAACTTTCAACGAAGGTTGTCAGAAAAATCGTTTTTGAAAGTTGTTTTTCACAACAATTTTTTTCAAAACTATCTTCAAAAATACATATATAATGATGGTTTTGAAGAAAACCGTTATGAAAAGTCTTTATTTTTCCTTTTTTATGTTTGATTCTTTCAAAAAGATTCTTGTACGTTTTTATTAAATATTAAATGTTGAATAACATATTAAATGCATTTAATGATTTTTTATTCATAATTAAAATGTGTTTTAGATGTTGTTTTTGTCCCTCCAATTTAGCGTTTTTTTTTCATTTTTATCCATGTAATTTTTTTTTCATTTTAGTCTTTGCAAAATATATTTATTTTGTTTTTCATCTTTAAAGCACTTTGAACCTTAAAAAAAGTGTTTTGAACAATGTAGAAGCAGTATCTAAAGCGCTTTGAAGATAAAATAAAACAAACATATTTTGTAAGAATAAAACAAAACTATTTTTTTGAAATGACGAAAAGTAAAAAAATGCTAAATTGCATGGACCAAAAATATATTTAAATCTTAAAATGTTAATGAAGTATGAATATATAAGAACTCATGCGTCTAAATTCTCATTATTAGAATGACCCTACTGAGTTTAGGGAAAATGATAATTATTTTTTATTCATCTAAGAATTATATAATTAAGATAATTCAATAAATAATAGTTATAAGTAATGTAATATCGGTTATAATATGTACTTCTAAAATAAAATGTCTTGTTTTTTGTATTTTAGAATGATATTATTTTAAATATTTTCAATTTCAGCTTTCTTAATTACTCATTGCTTTACTATCCTTAAAGTTAATTTATACGCTTGCAAACAGATGCTATAACTTTATTTTCATTTCCAATTGATCATTAAACTTTACTACTTTTGTAAAATGACAACATTGACTTTCATTTCATTTTAATCATTAACATTTATCCTTTTACAAATATTATTTGTATCAAAACAGAGTACTTTAAATTATATATCCTAAATATCAATCAATCATCCATTCATGTTTTTCAATTATATTCCTATCAAATTTAACCCTGGTATGCTCCTAGGGTTTCTATACCATGTGTAATTTACGGGGGTTTTAAAGCCAAATACAAACCTTGTTAAATCCATTTTTTCTTGTAGTGATTGTAACGCCTCACAGCTTTATATGTGTGTGATAGTGATTCTTATATGCTTTATTTTATTTTATTTGGTTATTAAATAATTTTGGAGAAGGTTTTGGAGCTTCAGAAATATAAAAAGGGGGATTTTCATAATTAAAATGTTTTATAAAAAATCCTTAAGAGTTTGTGGCCGGACCCATATGTTAGACTTTTGTCTTCTAAGGCCCAACTTATCTTAGGTGTTTTAACCTAAACGTTTCTGCCTCTTTTTCATGTTTTCTTCATTTAAGATAATCATGTTGTCAGAGTTGTGGCAGTTGAGGATTGAACAATAGTACGAACTGAGCCACACCACCTTTCATCTTCTTGCCAGGGAAAAAGCTTCTTTCTAGGTAAGAGAGAATGATATTATCTTTGTCATTAATGGTATGACTTTGGTCATGGGTAAAAGGATTGGCCCTAAACCCTAATTGTTTGTAATTGGTGTTAATTTGTATGAAGTTAAGGGAGTGCAATTCCCCCCGCCCCCCCAAAATGTGTGTTACCCTTAATTTCTCATTGAACTATATAATAGACTTTCCATGGAGTTTTCCACTTTTTGCTTGTGTTCTTTAAATTGAGATTTTAATTATTATTGGTGTGAACGATTGCAATTCATGATTGCAGTCAGTTAGTTTTATTCCATGATGATCTAACCAACTTTTGGATCATTCATCTTCTTCAGATAGATAGATGTTGTTGCTGGTTTGAATTTAATTCAAGCTTCTTTGCCGCTCTGGTCGAGCAACGTGAGTTCAGTGCCATTGAAATAGTGTAATGAAGACAGAGACATTAGCTGAGTTATCTTCTGGCTCCTTGTTATCAGGGTAGATGCATGCAGTCCATTGGTTCCTTCCCAACATGAACATCTCACTTTTGATGTATTTCCCAAGCTTATAAAATATTAATATATTTTTAGTCTCTATTTTCGTCCAAAAAAAAATATTTTTAGTCCCTACTCCTTAGAACCTATTTGGATATAAAATTAAAAGTATTTTTAAAAGTTTTTCTATGAAAAAAAGTATTATAATTTTAGTAAAAAAACTCTCAGAACACACCGTTAGTCTTTGATGAAAGACTAAAACCATATAGTTGTTTTTTATTTGTGTAAAAACTAAAAACATGTATTTTGTATATTGAGCGATCATACGCTTTATAATAAAGAACATATATCTAGCTTGAGAGACGTGCAACCTGGACACTTACCAGTTACCACATTCTGCCTCGGTATTTGACAGTGTATGCACTCTCGAGGGAGCGATGGAAGTGGCTAAGAACCATGTGTCTCCTCTTCCGCTTTGGTCGAGCAATGTAAGTTCGAATAGTGAGCAAACATTGGAGTCTTCGGAAGTGAGTGCGATGAAGACAGAGACATAAGCGGCGTCATCTTATAGGATCTTGCCGTCAGATAAAAGTCTATAGCCCCCACTGGTGCCCTCCCACAGTGAATGCCCTCACTCGCAATTAATGTATTTTCCCACGCCCATTCCCTTCGTAAAAGAGTAACCCTCTATCATGAACTCGTGTGAATTGTTCACGTACCGTATCTGTCACCAACCGCGAACTGGTTTCTGGCTCCATCACTACTGTCAAGTCGTTCATCTCATGTGCCATTTTCCTGAGAAAGTGAAGGAAATGGATCCGCAGCTGCTTGATACATAGATAATATGTTGTTGTCTGAAATCTAATTCACTTATGTGTTTCACTCAGCTTCTTTACATGAAATAAATATGAAAGGGAAAAGGAACCGAAGAAGAAAAAATTTAATGAGTTCAAGATTTTTCCTTTTGAATTTGATCTGGTCTTCATTCTTAAAGCTTCTGTTTGATATGGTGGGGAATGGGGATCAACAATGAAGCAGATTTTATAATTTTTATTGTTTTTTGTTTTATTTTGGTAAAAAAAAAAACTCATGTTATTAAGAATTAAATTTTGAGTAACATATCTAATGGATTTAGTTATTTGTTGACTATATTTTATTTAATTGACCATATCTATTTTACAAAAGACTACATGTATTTTTGGATGATAATAGTTTAAATATTTGAAACTTTATTCATACTCTTAAAATTGATTTTCTTTTTTAAAAATACCACCCTTTTTATAATAAAAAATATCAAATTGTTCGTACATTTGTTAAGTTTAATTTATAATAAACAATGGTATCTATATGCATGTTAATCACATTTTTTTACGAAAAATGTCTCATAAATGATTTTTGTTACTCACTAGACAATAATAGTAAAAAATCATTTAAAAAGAATATGCTTTCATATTGTGTAGTTACAAATAGGCATGCAATTGAAGTAGATCCTTAACATGTCTCACCACAAAATGTATATAAGAAATTAAGAAAAAATAGTTGTTAGTCTATCTCAAACCTCAAATTGTCAAATCATATCCTTATAAATTTTCATAGTTTAGTTTACCACAATAATAAAGGTTAATAAATTATGTTTAATTAATTCTCAAATCATTTATAACAAAAATCAATATAAAAGGAAAGCCAATAAAATTTTGTAAATATAATTATTTATAGCTTTTAAACTAGTAATAGTGGATCATAAAAGAAAAATAATATTAAAAAATAAATTAATGATATTGGAATATTTTATCTAAAATGAGAAATAATATAATTATATCCCTAATATAAAGATTATAAAAACCGAAATAAAATATTTTATCAAAAAATATATAAAAAGAGATAAATAAAACTTAAATATTTATATCTAATTATAATTGAAATAATTATTCTAATATTTTTATTTTAATTATATATATATATATGACAGCCTAACAGTTCCTAAGTAAAAATAGAGTTAAATAATTCCATCTAGTGACCCAATAAAATTGCATAGAATTTTGTGTATAAAAAATATCTAAAAATATATATGTAATTTTATTGGACCACATGGGATGGGGGGTGGGGATGTTTAACCCCAATTTTAATAGGGGTTAATTAGACAAAGCAAAATATATCCCTCCTCATATTTTGGCTATACTGCCAACACATGATGTCTATGTTTAAGAATCAAGTTCTCCTAAAAAAAATGTTTAAGAATCAATTATTCTTGAAATTAATTCATTGTTAGCTTTAATCAATTTTAAGAATAATTATGCTAGATGATTATGTTCCTGTTGTAGTATGATTATATTTGAATGATTAAAGAAAAAATTTTCAATTTATTTAATTTGTATTTTGCATATTGATTTTATACTTAAGTAAAATGTGGGTAATGAGTTCAAGTATGCATATATATAGGTATTTCCGACTTTGAGGATGAGAGTTAAAGTTCTTATATGTGCATGTAGAACTGTGAATGAATAGAAATATTTAAAACATACATTTGAGATTTAATTTGACAATTAACTCATTAAACAATATGGTTCATGAACCAAATGAAATCAACTACTACTTGGCTTATAAATTGAACTTGTTAAATATATTTTTTGGTGAAGTTAGCTTGTTAAATAAAAATGCTAAACTTGAGTCATGTATAGTTTGTCCCCGTTGGTTCATAAACCAACTAAATTATACATGCATACATATATACAAATAGCAACAGATAAAAGGAATACTGTTTTTGGTAATCCCCTTTTAGTATCTCTTTTTACAAGATGATTATGTCCTTAATAAATAAAAACAAATATACAAATCCAACAATTATTATTATTATTTTCCCACTTTTTTTCTAGGAAACCTTTTCCCTCACTTCTCACTCTCACAAAAAAGGAAGTTATGTATAAAAAATTTTTTTAAAAAATGAACCTCTACTCCTACAATGCCTCAACCCCTTTCACAGTTTTTCTTCCTTTGCATTCCAGAAATGAAATGCTTTCAAACAGAATTTGGTGAACCAGCCCTCTACAGCGAGTGAAGCTCTATTATTTTGGGCTTCAATCCATTTCTTTCTCTCATTTGCTGAAAGAAACAGTGATTAAAAAAAAAAAAGAAACAGTGATTTTAAAAAAATCGTTTGCCATTTACAGATTAAAAAAATGTCACATACACGTAAAATGATGTAAGTTGTACGTGAGAATTATTGGATAAGTTGATTTTTTTTCAGTTTGTTTTCACGTAATAAGATGATGCAAGTACTAAGCTATTTAAATTTATAGTAAGTTCTCATATATAAATTAGTATGCTTTCAATAAAATTTTAGTTCTTACAAAATATTGAATCTATTAATATTTATTTATAATAGAGTTTAATATTGTTTATTTGTGATAGTTTATTTGAATTTTATTGTATAAAATTTCACATCTTTTTTCTCATCTTTCTGCTATTATTCTTTCTCATTTCTAAAGTGATAAATCTAAAATTGGTATATACTATATACGAACCAGTTGTTTTTTTAATCTTTTCTGGTATTTATGCAGAAGATGGAGTGGGATGGGAACCGTCATAACATGCTCTCCAGCTTAATAGGATCCTCGAAGTTTTGGGCTAATTGTGTTTTAATTGTATAGAATGATTACAAGTGCTGACAGGGGAATATACACTTATTCATTCTCTCATAGAAATCAAAATTTTCACAATATTAATTTCTGCCAAAAAGAAGTGAAATTTTAACTAGCTGATCAGCTCTAACTCTGGCTGGATTTTATTGTGACATTATCAGAATTCGAAAATGGATATTAGTAAGTACAAGCTATTTTGATTTAGATACACATTAATGATGCTCCAAAAGCCACACTTGTATTTTCTGGATCTATTTGTTGATTTTAATTTTGATAACATAATTTACAAACATATGAAGAACAATAATTAAGGGAAGGATCATTGACAAAGAAAGTGATAAGAACAATATGTACGTACGTGAAGAACAATAGTTTCTGCCGTAGGTAGAGTAAAGAACCTAGCTTGGTCAGAGAGCAAAACACCACTAACGCCATCGAGGAGGAAGTTGATGGGAAAAGCACGCGCACGGCGGTGGAGGAGAAGCAGGGGAGACAATTATTAGACACCTATGTTCAGATATAACCAAATTTATGTTGAAGCCAAAATTTAACATATTATAAATTTATAATGGTATAATGAAAAAGAACAGATTAAAAATTTTATCGGGATAAAATTTGAGCTTTATAAATTTTATAAACACAAAAAAAATATTTAAATCCAAAATTTACAATATAATGCATAAGTATAGCCTAAATTTTGCTTTTATTCTCTGTAAAAAAAATGTTTTTAATTCCTTTAATTAATTTTTTTATTTTTAATTCCTTAAAAAATAGTTCCTATATATAAATATTTTTGTTTGTAATTCCTGTAGAATTTTTCAGTCCCCGATGACGTGGCCTTTTGACATGACATTTTTTGTTAATTGCACTTGCTGAATTATTAGCTAAGGTGCACTTGTAGACATCAACAACCGTAAGAAAATTTCAACAAAGACTAACCACAAAAATAACGAATTTCGGGATCTTTTAAAAAATTATAGGGATTAAAATAAAAGAAGAATAAATTATAGGAAAGAAAAGCACATTTTACCCTAGATAAACATTATTTATCATCTTACTTAATAATTAAATAATTTCCATGAGTTTAATTTCATTACCTTACTTTATATTAAAATTTGTCATCCCACCTTAAATTTAAGCATCTCAAAAACATAAACGGGAATCATAAGAGTGGTCAAAGTTCAAATCAGTCAACAAATAATTAAAAGCATTAAATATGTTATTCAATATTTAATATTTAATAAAATTAACAAGAAAATTTTTGTGTAGAGAAATAAAATCTATCACAAGAGAAAAAATTATATAACGTGAAAATAGTTGATGATTTCAGGACGAAAACTTAGTAAATTATGCACATGTAACCTTCAATGTTAATTCAAAGTAAAAAAGAAAAATCTTGAACTCATTAATTTTGTTCTTCTTTTGTTCGTTTTCCCTTTATTATTTATTAATTTTAAGCAAAGAAGTTGAACATAAGCAAGAAGTGGACAAGATTTTGGAACCACTAACACAAAATCTATCTCTAGCACCTCTAGATATATCTTCCTTCACTTTCCCAAACAAATGGCAGGTGAGATGTACAAGTCAGCTGTGGCAACGAGTTCGCGGTTGGTGATGTAGGCGGTGAACGGATTGCACAAGTTTGAGGTAAAGGGTTACTCTTTGGTTAAAGGAATTGGCATTGGAAAATACATTGGAAGCGAGATGTTCAGAGTGGGAAGGCACCAGTGTGCTCTATACTTGTACCCTGACGGCAAGGACCTCGACGATATCTCCATTTATGTCTCTGTCTTCATTGCACTTGTTTCTGATCAAATTCACATTGCTCGACCTAAGAGAGCAACGAAAACTTTTTGTTGCTGTCAAAAACCACTACGGTCTCTACCACAAGGATGGGCCCCACACTTTCAAAAATCGCAACAACATTAGGTTAGTTTCAATTTTTCAATGTTTAATGTTCATTTCCAATGTTTTAAAACTCAAATCAGTGATCGACTCACAAGGACACTAGATCACTGGTCAGACTGATGAGTCATCTCAATTGAACGGTACAAATTAGTATAAAATAAAATTATATATATATATATATTAAATTAGTTATTGATATATCAACTAGTTAACTTGGCTAGCTTAGTGGTGAAACTTGCTTGTGTCTTGTGTAGGGAATTGAGTTTGACTTCCACAAAGTGTTTTTTTTTTTTTTTTTTGTATTTTCGTGGATTATGTGCAGCAATGTGTATGATTTTAAAAAAATGTGAACTAGGCTGAGACATCGGTTTATCTGAAAAATTGTTCGTTTAGTACCGGGTCATGCTGAGTGTATGGCATGTCTTATCTAACAAGAGGCTTCAAACGACCAAACCACTAGTTTCCAGTCTGACTAATCCGTCTGAGCCAATTTTTAAAACTTTGTTCATTTCTCCTTTTAAAGAAATTAAGACTAAAATGTATTTGTTATATTTATATGTCCACAGTTTACAAAAAGAGATATGGTTTCTGAAATAAAATTAAATGAAATTGATATGGTTTTACTTTTATCTCTTGTCACTACGTTATCAGGGGTTATAAAGTCATGTGTTTTTATTGAAATACAGGGATTACAAAATATTAAACTTTTTAAGGGACTAAAGAACTTTATGATTTTTGTGATATGATTTGGACGTCATCATCATTAGTTGTTTTATCTGATTTTGGTGGTGCGCATTATGGAGTGATTAATGATATGCACTTATTTTGTTGTGTGTTATAATTATGGGGTATTAACAGTTTTACAAAAGGGGACACCTTGAGAGATTGTCTTACCTCAAGGATGACTGCTTGAAGATTAACTGCACTGTTAGTGTTTTGGTGTCGCCCATTGATTCTTCTAGGTTAAACACAATACATGTTCTTGAGTCTGACATAGGAGCACATTTTGGGATGTTGCTAGAGGATGAAGAGTTATCTGACGTTACTTTCTCCGTTGGTTGAGAAAGGTTTCATGCACATAAGCTTGTTTTGGCAGCTCAGCAGTCAACTGTGTTTGAAACTCGATTTTTCAATGGGATGGAGAAGAATGATCGAGAGATAATAGATGTTACTGACATGGACCCTAAGGTTTTCAGGTAGCATGTGTACTAATAATAAATTCGGTTCCAATGCGGCATATCATATCATTTAATGGGTTATCTAATTTGTTTTTGTGTCCTATTGTTATGCATCAGCTCAGGCTTTGCTTCATTTTTTTTATACAGACACTCTTAATAGAAGATGAAGAGCTAGCCCTATATGTTGCGTTCGTCATTATTGCCTTTGTTGTCTGAATCATTTCCAGCAAAGTTGTTAGCTGCTGATGAAAAATATGATTTGCCAAGACTTAAGCTGATGTGTGAATCTGTACTTCGCAAAGACATGTCTATAGATTCCGTTGCCTATATACTGGCTCTTGCTGATCGATATCATGCCACCGAATTGAAGTCCATCTGTCCAATTTTTTATGCTGAAAACCTTCATGGTGAGTTTTCCTGCTTTAACTCTCACCCCCCAATAAAGTTGATTAATTGGATGATTAAGAAAGAAAAAAAAAAAAGGTTGTGAATTCAACTTCTTCAATTAAAAAATCCTAACAAATTAACCATTAACATTTGCTGATAAAAAATACTTCATAACTATCGCATACTTTTTTAGCTTGTAATACATTCACATCATTTTTTTGTCTGCATTTGTTTTTATTTGTTGACAATTTATTTTCATATCATTCCTTTCTTCTTTTTTTGTTGTCTATTGTAGCTGTCATGCTATCTGATAGTTTCGAGTATCTTAAAAACAATTGTCCATTATTGCAATCAGAACTGCAAAAGACTATGACAGGATGCGAGAAAAAATTAATGGAGAAGTAAAATAGGAAAATTAAGGCCGGATACAGTATCTCTTCTACTTACCTACGTGTAGGCTTCGAACAATGAGATAGTTTTTTTTTTTTTTTTCAGTAAAATAGGGAAATCGTCCTTTTTTTTGTGTGAGCACAATAACAAACTTGGAAAATGGTGTTGAAGGAGGTCAAAGCTCAAGTGTTCACGTTTTGAATGTGTTGACACTTGACAACAACTATATATATAGGTTATATTTGAGAAGATATCGTGGTTAGTTTCTAATTTTTGTTTACAAACTGAAAAGCTCAAATTTTTTTAATAGTTTGTTAGTAATTTCTAGTATTTTTTAAAATGTTATTCGAAGTAACATTTTATAAAACACTAATTTTTAATTTCTAATTTTTAATATTTTTTTACTTTTATTTTTAATATATTTATTTATTTATTTATTATTTTTTTAAATAAATCATGATTTATTATTTTTTATTATTTTATATTTTTCAGTTAATTCAGCAGACTAATTTTATTAAATACTTATAATTTAATAAATTAGATTTTTAACTTCTAGCAACAAACTTTCAATTACCATTTAAGTTTTCAATTTTCAATTAATTTTTTAACTTTTAATTGACATTTCAGTTGGTTTTATCGAATATAATCATATTCAATCCTAAATCTATAATCCTAAATCTATAATGATGATGATCATCTAATTTAGTAGTATGTACTAGTTGGGATTGTGCTATGATGTCATTCATGATTTTTAGATCTAATACTCGTACTCATTAATTTATTTTTTAATCAAAATTAGTTACAATAATAATAATATTTTGATTTTTCAGATATACGAGACGAAAATCTTCAATTTGAACAAAAAATTAAATATATTTAATGTGTTTAATTAAAATTCAAATACTAAGAATTTTTTGGTTGATGACACAAAATAAATGGAGGATCGAGGTATTAAGAACCTGTCTTTTTTCTTCTTAGTATCTTTGTGAACACCTAATTTTATCCTATCAACAATAAATGGAATATAAAATAGAAAAGAAAAGAAATATAAAATATGAAACATTAGAGAGAGAAATTAAAAAATAAAATCAAACAAAAAAAAAGTCCAATTCTCTCTACAGGGATTTAAATTTAAATTTTTTAACCACCCAACTCTTTTTATTCCTTCACCAAAGCAAATCCAAGGCATTTCATTATTAACTAATGAGCAATACAATACGGAATTTGATAGAAAACTTGAAGACTAGTGAATGATGGAGATGTCTTATTCAAAGCATGAGCAACTCCATTACTATGTGTCCTCACAAAACCAACAGCATAAGTTGGATTCAAAGACAAAAGCCTCTTATCTGCCACTTCTTTGTTATCTATTTCAAAATCCACATTTTGCAATCCCAATAATGATATCGCAAACTTGACAGCCAAGCTAAGACCAAAAGCTTCTCCTTCCATGACAGGCAAACACGGACTGCTGTAACAAGTTCTTGAAACAATCACCTGGCCAACGTTGTCTATAACACACAAACCATAGCCTGTGTAGTTCATCTCATTGAAGAATGCAGCATCCACATTGCATTTCAGCTTGCTTTGAACCGGTGGAATCCATGAAACCCTCAAATAATGTTGCAGCAGAAATTCATTAAGCTTAGTGTCTTGTACTGCTCGAGCCCAGTCTTGATAATAAACATCTCCTCTTCTAATAATAACAACACTTGAATCATATCTACTATCATTCCAAACTGCATCATATACTCCACATGGTCATCTCAAATCTCTTATGTTGCTGATGATCGATCTGTTGCATTAATAAGAAAAATAATTTCAAAAATGTTTCAACTAGCAAAGATAATTCCTCCAACTTTTGTCTCAACGCCAGCTGCTGCCAACACTCTTGGCTACTTGGGCAAGTCACAAAAACGTGAAAAGCATTCTCAATATCAGTATCACAAAGAGAACAAGTTAGGGGACAATGAACACCTTTTTTTTGCAAATGGCTCTAGTTGGAAGACAATTTCTACAAACTTTCCAGCACAACAACTTCACTCTCGGTGGCACTTTCATCGACCAAATTAATAAGAGGCCAGTTACTGCCAAACACGAGGGGAGTGTGAGATTATGTTTACCACCCAACTTTTAAAAAATGTACTGAAATTAAAATTAAAAACTTATAATAAAATGAATGATTATTTATTGCTATAAAACAAAAAGAATTTGTATGAAAGCGTGAAAATATGCCCTTGGAATTTACTGAGGCTCAAGAATAAGCCATCTTTCAATGGAAAATATTTTTTTTACCAGCATATATATAGAAGTCTTCAAAGAAAAAAGCAGATGTGACACGCGAACTTAAACAATTTTATAAACTTGATCTTCTAAGCTTTTCACTTTAATGTTCGTTGTAAAAAAAGCTTTTTTTTTTTTTTAACTACACTTAATATAAGTTTCATATCCTCGTAAATTTGAATTATTGTGCAAACCTTCATTTTTTGTGAAACCCTAGTAACAAAGAATATTTGGTTGCATAACCTTGTGTTAAGCCAGAGGAGGCATTAAAGATACTTGTGAGTGATTGAAGTTGTTAGTGGAAAAATTTCTTGTCCTAGTTGTCCAAAATCATGATTCCTTATCAATTATGAACTCACGAACTAAGAATGATCACTAACCACGATCAATGACAAATCCACGAGTATGTATATGTTACGAACAAGATAAATATGAAATGTGTAAAATTATATAATGTCTTCAATAACTTATCTGTCTAATATGCACAAGTCCCCCAAAATATAATAAGTTCTTTCCAATAATAAATTGAGGCAACATAACTAACAAGTATTTTGTGAGGTAATCCCAAAAGCTTTTGAGAAAAGAAAAACGAAAAAGCACTCACGATTGTGGGAGAGAGCACTCATTGTATAATTTATAAATACTAGTTAAAACACATGCAAACATTGTCACATATGTGTGTCTTAATTTCTATTACACTAACTTTAATTTATCTATAATAATATATAAAAAAGATCATTAAAATCAAAATGAAAATTATTTGTGAACCATGTATCTCATACAAATACAAACAGAGAGAATTAAATGTTAAATATGATAAATAATATGATATAATTAATAAAAAATAGAAATGTAAAGAAATAAATAATGTGTATATATGATATGTTTGAACTGCTCAAGTATCTAAAATTTACAACTCAATCAAAATATAGTACTCTCCATTCATTTATGCATTCCAAGTTTTAATATTGATAACCTTTTGGGAAATTTGTTTTCTTTCTTTAATTTGAGTCATGTAAAAACTACCAGTCAACTATTGAAGACGAAAAGCTTTGGCTTTCTCTATAAATCTTTCATTTCATTTGAAAATGCATTAAGGAGAACCAACGTAGTGCAACTGATCAAGTACACACTGTATACAAAAGATAAACAACACTGGGTATCAAAATACTATTATGGCCATGTATAAAAATACATACACTGTATAAAAATCATATACATGCAATAAAGAAAAAAATACTAAGAAATATTAGAATAAAAAAAAGGGTGTTGTGGTCTAAATAGTGAAGAAACAATTGATTGATAACAAAATTCTAAGTCTCTACCAACTCTAGCTTGAATTGCATCAAATAACTCGGTAGATAGACTCATGGATGGATGCACAACCACCGGTCAATATTTTGTCCTGAAATGTTCAGAAATAACAGCCAAATGTGCCAGTAAAAAAAACAGCTGAATGTGCTCTAATGAATTTGACCTACCCTTGTGTTCCATCACTTTAGTAGACTTATCCTTCTCGAAGCTATTAGGCCACCTGTGTATGTCAGGTTTCAAAATTGAACCTTTTATGCTGCATGAGTAAAATTGCAAAAATTGTTTCAGAAACTTAGAATACAAATTTTAAAGAAACAAATACATTTGGTTCATTTGCAATAGGAAGAGGGGGAAAGACAGCTAGACTAAGTCTTTCTAGTATCCTATTTGCCCGGTGCTATCTACAGTGTGAAAGAGATAGATAATTAAACCTGTATTTGATATGATCCAATAGTTGATAGATAATGGTTTCAACACACGGATAGATAGAAATATTCCTTTTTTTTTATCGATAAATATTAATTTATTAAAATATTAATTTTTTGTTAATAAAGATGATTGAATTTACGATGTTTTCTCTCTTCTTTTTCATCTTTTTTTTTTACCATACAACTCATCTTATATATGTTTAGATGAAAATGCTTTTGATGGTGCTTGGTTCATCCAGTAATGGACTGAGCAATTTTCAGTAAGAATATATATATATATATATATATGTATGTATATGAAATTCCGTACCTCTGATTTTTATCCTCGTAAAAAAGACATCTTATGATCAATTTGTGAAACAACCTCATAAAACGTTCGCAACTACAAAAAATTAATGATTACAATGCTGGTGCATTCAGATTTGGAGTCGTGGCTTTGGTGCTGCTCTACCTTCGTTGTTTATAGTCGAACAACAAATAAGTTCCATGTTGAACAAGAATAGAGACACTGCCACAAACTCGAGACAGAACTTTATCCCAGTGATGAATCTTCAGTTCTTTCATTGTCAGATAAAAATTGCGCTAACTATTTTTTATCACACTAAATAAATAAATTTGATGAGATAAGATATATGTCCCTTTTATATGAAAAAGGATAAAAACTTATAAGAAAATGATTGATTTATATTAAAATATTAATTATGGTAAAATATTTTTATTGTATAAGCATTTGATAGTCATAAAAATTTGTAATCACAGGAATAAAAGAAAAAGAAATAAATGTTAATTATAAATCCAACTCAAATAAGCATGTAGCTGCCCATTAAATAGTGCAAATTAAAGCCATTTCTCTGGAACATATCATACATATAATACTGAAGCATAATATGATGCATAATTAGGCAAAGACTACGACAATTACCTAAACCAATTTCATATAACTCGAAAGCTTTCCTCTTCTCTTGATTGGTGGTGTTATTTTAACTTTTGCTAGAATTAATATCGTCAAGTGAAAAAAAGAAATTAACATTTCAAGAAATATTTTAATTAAACGATGACATAACAATGATATTAATAATTTATTAAATTTTCATATCATAAAAAAGTTTGATAAATAATTGTTTGTAATTTTTTACAGATCATATTTTTTAATTTTCCATTAGTTAGTCTAACGTTATTTTTTAACAAATAAAGATTTAAAATATAAAAGAAGTAAAAAAAAAAACTATTTTATGAAACTGAAATATTATTTAAGTCCATGTATATTTTGTGTGAGGGCACCATATTATGACGTGGAAGTCGAGGACAATTTTCGAGACGAAAATCTGGTTTATCTCATGCCCAGTGCCCACTGAACCTTCATGAATCAAGATCAGATCAAACTAGGCCAAGTTTCGCAGGCGTCACCGTCCACACCTACTGTTTACAAGGTGTTGCACGGTACAAATAGATATTTTTAAATTTTAAAAGATGGCTGATATATTTTTCCATTTTTCCTTTTACTTTCTCACTTCTCTTATTTACCCTTCCTCTCCTATATCCCGTTTCCCTTTCACCACTCACCAGCCTCCATGGCATAAAGGAACCACCGCACCGTCGCACTGCGACGATGACCCACCAAACCGCGTCGACCCACCGCCTGTCTCACCTTCACCGCATGATGTCAACTACCCACTGCACAACCTCGACGATGTCCACCGCATTGTCACCAAAGGTGTGACCCATTTCTCCATGCTCTCTGTCTTCAATTCCTCCTTGTAGTTGCAGCATCGAAGTTGGTTGTTTGAGATGGTTGCATTTTGTTCTAGATATAAGAAATGGGTTGTGGGTTGCGGCTTTTTCTAGATCTAAAACAAGGTGCATTCGTCGTTGTCATGGAAGCTAGGGAGAATCGTTGCACTTTGATGTTGTCGTCGTTGTCTTCATTCAATGTCGTTAGTGGTTATAGTGGTGTTGCTGCCGTAAGCTCATGTGGTAGTGGTGCAGTGTAGTTGACTACGGTGGTTGTCGTTGCGATGTGGTGATTCATTGATGTCGTGTGGTGGGTCAATACGAATTGATGGGTCATCGTCACAGTGTTGCATCGGTGTAGTTGTTCTTCTACACGAGGTGCTAGGGTTGTAGAAAGAGAAAGGAAAAAGGATAAAGAAGGTATGAAAGGAAGAACGATAAATTAGGAAGAAAAGAAAGAAAAACAAAAAAAAAAAGTAAAAAACAAAAAAAATATTAGTCATCGATTAAAATTTTAAAAAATCTAACCGTCTTAATTGTTTACGCATTGTGGAACCCTCCCACAATACCCATCTCTAAGCGTTGTCCCCACTCGTATATGAACGCGAGACCTATTAAACTAATAATGGAAAAAGAAAAATAGAAAAGAAAAAAACTTCAAAATTTCAAATCATTACTTAGATTAATTAATTGTTTCTTACATAGTTTCATTTCTTCCCTTTACCCATACTATTTACATTTCAAGAAAAAAAAAAAAAAAAGCTGAAGGAAAGTCAGAACTAGAGTAGATTCGAACTAAACCAACATCAACACAACATCTATCTTTCTCGTTCTCGCACAGCAGATCCATTTCTCTTCACTTTCCAGAAAAAGAAGAAAAGAAAAAAGCAAAGAAAATTCTGTTACCCAAGAAACCCCGTCCGTACATGGTCTGTTCACGCGAATCGGGTTGATTGAGATGCACACCACGAGCAGGAGCAACGGCGACGGCGTCGGCGTGCTGGCGTCGCGGACGAGTTCGCAGTCGGTGACGGAGACGGTGAATGGGTCGCACAAGTTCGTGATAAAGGGATATTCGCTGGCGAAGGGGATCGGAGTCGGAAAACACATCGCGAGCGAGACGTTCACGGTAGGAGGGTACCAGTGGGCGATATACTTCTACCCCGACGGCAAGAACCCCGAGGACAACTCCGCCTACGTCTCCGTCTTCATCGCGCTCGCCTCCGAGGGCACCGACGTCCGCGCCCTGTTCGAGCTCACGCTGCTCGACCAGAGCGGGAATGGGAAGCACAAGGTGCATAGCCACTTCGATCGCTCGCTCGAGAGTGGGCCCTACACTCTCAAATACCGCGGCAGCATGTGGTTAGTTAGTTTCTTTTGTTTCTTGTTTAGGGTTAGGGTTCAATTTAGATTGTAGTTTTTTCAAGGGATGGTGAAATTGAGTGTTGTTGTTATTGTTGTATGGATTGTTACTCTTTGATTTTAACATTGATGTCTCTGGGGGAGATATAAGTTAAGGGAGAAGGGAAGGGGGGAAAGGTCCCAGATTCAATCCATTCTGGGGAGATATAAGGTGGGTTTGATGGTTAAAGGGGAGAAGAGAAGCTAGGAGGTTGCGGGTTCACTCTCATCTGCTAACAAAACTAACATTTTAACAAACTAACATTTGTCGATGATAAAAGTATAAAAAAATTGATGTCTCTGGGTAGTTCCTGCATGCCTCTGAATGAGAAGGTAGATGTGTTTTTGGTGCATAAGGAAGGAAAGCAAAAGAGTGTGGTTAAGTTGCACAACTCAACTGCAATTCCAGAAGGTCTTGGATAGTTTTAATGATTCCTACATAGTGATGCTATTGGCTTGGGTGGAGTTTATTGATGGTATAGCGTAAGCAGAATTGGAAAGAGCAACAATCTTTTGATACCCCAACTCCCAAACAGCTGGAAGACTTTTGTAAATTCCCATTAACTGCTTTGTGTATGTAATATCATACTGTCCAATGTGGCCAGCAAAGCCATAAATCCTCTGACCCATATTATCTGAGATAATATGACCAAAGCCAGCGCAATTGGGAGAATACGACAAGTAACCATCAACATTCAGCGTCTGAAAGTCAGAAGAATATTGATATATGTTCTTTTTTGATAGTTTTTCCTTTTAAATAATAAACGGTACAATATGCTTTTGGTCTTTCAAAATATCTCAAAATTTGGTTCTATTCCTTATAAAATTTTAACTACCTGTTTCAGAAAAGTGATATGGCTGTGTTGTTAAAATATACGACTAAAAATGTATAGATTTTTATAAGGACTAAAGCCAAAATTCGAGATATTTTCACATACCAAAAACATGTTTTACCTTAAAATAATGACTTTAATGCTATTAGTTGATGGTTTGCTTTTTCTAACATGTCATTGAGAGCCCTCTGATTTTTTATATGATTAGGAGTTAGGATGTCATCCTGAGTTATTTGCTGTTTTATCTGCTTTTGTGATGTGTTATGGTGTGATCATGATGCATTGGTTGCGTATGTTAGGGGGTATAAGAGATTTTTCAAACGGGCTCAACTCGAGGCGTCAACTTTCCTCAAGGACGACTGCTTGAAGATAAACTGCACTGTTGGTGTTGTGGTGTCTTCCATTGATTGTTCCAAATTAAACACAATACAGGTTCCCGAGTCCGATATTGGGGCACATTTCGGGATGCTGTTAGAGAATGAGGAGGGGTCAGATGTTACTTTCTCTGTCGGTGGAGAAAGGTTTCATGCACATAAGCTTGTTTTGGCCGCTCGGTCAACTGCATTTGAAACCGAGTTTTTCAATGGGATGGAGGAGGATGATCATGACGTAGTTGTTACTGACATGGAACCAAAGGTTTTCAAGGTAAGACATTCATTGAAAATGCCCTTTTCTTTCTATCCTTTTGCAGTTATTTTTTGATTCATGCCACATACATGCTAATTAATTCAGTTTCAGCATGGCATATCATTTGCTTGGTTGTCTAATGTTTCTTGTGTCCTATTGTTGAGCAGGCTTTGCTTCATTTTATTTATAGAGACACTCTAATAGACGATGAAGAGCTCTTTATGTCACGTTCATCATTCTTGCCTTCAGTATCTGAATCATTTGCAGCAAAGTTGTTAGCTGCTTCAGAAAAGTATGGTTTGCCAAGACTTAAACTGATGTGTGAGTCTGTACTTTGCAAAGACATCTCCATAGATTCTGTTGCCTATATTCTGGCTCTTGCTGATCGTTATCGTGCTACAGAATTGAAGTCTGTCTGTCTACAATTTTCTGCTGAAAACCTTGTCGGTGAGTTTTTCTGTTCAACTCTCCCACCCAAGTCTACACTTGAATTCATAGTCAGGCACTTTTTAGCTTGTAATATATTCTCATCATTTTGATGACTGCATTATTTGTTATTTGACAAAACCACTGGATCATACACGCTATACATGAACAAACTCATTTGTTCTGTTGTTGCTGGAAATTTTTACTGCTGGCAGACTTGGTTGTATGGAAATAAGCTTTAATTTTCAGTATTATGAACATGTGAAGCAGCACCCTTTATTTTGAATCTTGATTAAGTCTCTTTCATAAATAAGGATTATACCCATTGTCTCACGAAAATAAAGACTATCTATCTTCCAAAAATGTAAATGCTTTTACTTTATAGTGTAAAAAAGGAACAAGAAAAAAGAAACACACCCTCATCTTTTCCACCTATCCTACATCTTATGTTATCTATTTTACTAATATTTTAATAGACTAGTGTGATTGAAGTTTTTTTCTTTTTTTTTTTTTCTTGCTCTTTTTCTTGTGATGATTGAGGAAGAAGTACCCTTTTCTGGAAAAGTAAGTTCTACATTGAGTAATTGTATTATTCCCATATTATTTTTAACATCTATGTCTTGCGTTTCCTACTTTTCAGTGCTCTTCCTTGGGAAGTTTATCTTGAAAAAGCTATATATAGATTTCTTTGTTGTACTTCTCCTCATACTTTTTATTCTGAATTTAATTGATGGCTGCTCAGCAGTCTTCTCAAACTAATAAAGATGTATCATTCTTAAAATGGGGTCCAGGAAAGAAGGTTGTCTCAGCCACTCCAGTTGTATTTGCTCTGTAGTCCGTAGTTACTAGTAGTATGTACTTCCCAAGTTTGTAATTGCATGCATAATTGCATATCAATTTGTTCTCCCTACATTTTTCAATCAAATATTGGCATCTCATCCTGTACACAGTTCTGTGTGTCTTCTAGAACTTTCATTTTCAGTAATATTCTAGACATCATTAAATGATCAAGCCAAGACCTCAGATGTATAACAGTTGACTCTCATATCGTTTCTTACTTTATTCTGGCTTGCAGCTGTGATGCAATCTGATGGTTTTGAGTATCTTAAGGAAAATTGTCCCTTGCTGCAATCAGAACTGCTAAAGACTGTGGCAGGATGCGAGGAGGAATTTAGTGGAGAAGGAAAGTGTCGAAGTGTGTGGGCCCAATTTTCTGATGGTGGTGACACCAATGATAGGAGTGTAAGACAGAAAACCTGGGAAAATGGTGTCGAAAGAAGTCAAAGCTTATGGGTTCACCTTTCTGATGGT
This sequence comes from Glycine tomentella, assembly GCA_007407185.1. Classification (NCBI taxonomy): domain Eukaryota; kingdom Viridiplantae; phylum Streptophyta; class Magnoliopsida; order Fabales; family Fabaceae; genus Glycine; species Glycine tomentella. The sequence goes on from PYAF01002131.1 coordinate 1,115,787, forward strand.
GTTAACAACAATGATAGGAGTCCAGGGCAAGAAACCTGACAAGGTAAGGTACACCTCATTTGTCTGTTAGGCTTAAATGATAGATTAAAAGCTACTGCAGGGATAAGATTAACCAATTGTGTGGACTGTGGACTGGCAAAAGGTTAGAAATGCAAACAATGTAAAGAAAGAAGGCTGAGATAATGCCTCCATTGTAATATTATGCCTTATAAGTACTGTTTTTTCTTTGATAATATGATTACAAGGATCTAGTGGTAGCAATAAGTAATAACATGGATCATTGTATGAAAGTTTGTTGGGAACATTTTCATTAAGAACTGGTCTTGCTTTACTTGGCGGTTGTATTTCATGAAATACAACCGTATTTCATGAAGAAATTTGTTTTCGGGCTATAAAAATAGCAGTATTTTCTGGTCTTGTCATGTTTCATCAAAGTTCTGTTCAATTCAAAAATGAAGAGAACCATAAATCATTCCATGCAGGGATTCCGTTGGGACAAGTTAAACGTGTCATTGGTACAAGACCAACCTGCAGGGGATTCATCCATTGCATGCAGTGTTGTTTTTCTTTTCTTTTAACGGGGGATAGTGGTTGACTGGTTGAGAATAGGATATTTATCTTGTAACGTTAGTGATGTATCTATTAACATCAATGAATGCTAGCAAGTTATCAAATGAGGTGAAGTGACAAAACAAGTTCTAGTTTACCTTTGTATATCTTTTTCTCTTTTATGGTGGGGAGGTTGTCCACCCCGTTTGCTGAAACACAGGACACTTCATGTATGATTGCTGTAGCTTTACACCGTGGGAATCTTCATCCTTGTGAATTGTGAAACCTATGGATCAAATTAGACTAGTATAGCCATTATTCCATCAATAATTTTATATGTAATGTGGTTTTTATCAACCTAATTATAGTTAAATTATAATTATACAAGTTTAGTTATTTGTGTTAAATTTTATCAAAATTGAAAAATTATGGGTATAGATGATTAGGGGATGTTTGTATCACAATCTTTTTTCATTCTCGAGAGTGTTATTCCACAGGAATACTGTTCTAGCATATTTTTTTAAAAAATATTATTGGTTATATTTTTAATATTTCTAGGAATATGTTTTAAAATTCAAAATGATTTAAATAAAAAGGAATTAGTTGTATTTTAGGAAAAAATTTCCTTCATTCCCATGATAATATCTCATTCAAATATCATACAAAAATTTTAGCCCAAATAAATAAAACTTAATTACAAAAACTAAAAACTACGACTCGGTTAGCTGCTTCACACATGTTAAGAAAGTTTTTTTTTATTTAGTTTTAACATTAAATTTACTCACAATTTATATATTTTTCCAAAATTATCCTAAAAGCTATTGAACTCAATACCTTATTCTTCCTACTTAATTTCTTTTTATCTAATCAATTAATGTGTAATAGTCATATTCTTTGATCCACATACTCTTTCAAGAGGATTCAAAGCATGTTAAGTCTCGGTAAGTTTCTTCGCTTTGCATTGAATTAAATCACATGTTTCACCACTAAGCATCTGGTAGCACGGGATGAAGCGAAAGAAGTTTTGAGAATTCAAGAGAAGGTCATGACAAGACGACATGTTTCTAATTAATGATAGGTGTCAAGTGAAAATAAACAATTTATTTTATTTTCATTTTTCCTACATGATCCAATCAATTCGATAAGACACTAGTCATCCATTTTCATTGTTCAACTTTTTGACAACATGAAAAAAATAAAAAACTTTGTCCCTTCTCTCTCTATATATCCAAGAGATGAAAGATATTCTCCGATCCTTATAAGAGAATGAAATTATATTATTAATTTATAAAATTTATTGTAAAATAATTAAGAATATTTTAGTAAAATTAAATAATAATATGAATAATAATAATAATAATAATACAAAAACAATTTGAAAATAATTTTATACAAAGAGACAAGTAAATTTCAAAAAAGTGTATTCAAACTATGTGTGAATTCCTAAAACTAGCTAAAACATTAGTTGAAAATTGAAAGGTAAAATTTTCTTATTTAATTACAAGTGTTTGATAAAATTAGCAGATGAAGTAGTTAAAAAATATAAAATTACATAAAT
>PYAF01002131.1:1117993-1175142 GCA_007407185.1 Glycine tomentella
TAATATTTAATTTATTATTTCAAAATTATAGTTTATGGAATTGACAATAATAAATGTTAGATTTATTTTCTTTTTTTGAATAATTTAATATTAAACAATTTATTTTAACTATTATACTAATTAGCATAATAAAAAATATAATGTCTACTTAAGTCTATTTTTTAAATTTATTTTAAACTTTATTAAAAATATTTTAAAATATAGTATAAGATCAATAGTAAAATTCATAATATAAAAAATATAATAATTGAAACTAAAAATGTCATAAAATAATCCATTATACAGTTTCTTATAGTGAATTATCCATTTGTCCTTCCTCTTGGTTCATATTAAAAGTTCATAATAGCATACTAAAATGTTAGTACACTCCTATAACTACATTTTCCTGCAATTCAAGGAACCCGAATGGAATTTCTTTACTAAAAAAAAAAGTACAGGAAATTTTGTCTTTCATGTCTTCGATCTCTATTGTTTGTTTGTAAAATGTAAGGTTCATGTCCTAAAATAAACTGCAATTGAGCCTACATTCTACAAGAGTAGAGAAGAGGCATGTGGACAAAAATACTAGAATATCTTCGATGTTTGCTAATTGAATTGCAAGCTTTATCTAATTCTTGCATATCTTTGTTTCAGAGATGGCACATGGTTCCGTGTTTCTATATGGCTGGCAACAGGAGTACTAGTTTATGTGTTCCAAGCCAAAGAAAATATTGCAGCTCCCCAATTTGAACATGTTATCCCTGTACAGGAAGTGCTTCTCAAGCTTAGGGTCATGTATTTAATTTGTTTTCTTCTAGAGAAGAATGTCATTGTGGTATGCCTTGAATTATATCTCATTTATTTCCCATTGCGTACAATTTGTATGATATATCTTATGTGACAGTATCAGTTAGTGACTTGGGGCATGTTCAAGAAAATGTAAATATAGTTTGAAATTGGTCAATAGTTCATTCCTTTCATTTTGGAGCAATGAGAACATTAGAGGAACCTATCCTATGCTTCATCACAAACAATCTAATATCACTGTGTCTCTACTTTGAAAGCACACAGTTAGTGTAACCAACCTATGAAGAAAACCTACTGACATGTCCAATTTCCATCGCAGAATGATTACAATTGAAATCCACTGCCCTTAAAAATGATTTCAAAGTGAGGTACTTGTGTTGATCTTACTACAGTTTGCATCAACCTACCGAATTCAATTCTTAAGGAACCACCAAATGAAAACAATAATGCAAAATTTAAAAAACACTAGCCAGCTCTGCGTAGAAAAATAGCAAAAAGATGAAACACCAGCTGCTAATGCAGCAATCGCAAAAGAAATGAGCCAAGTCCTATACAAAACCACTATACAAAACCAGGTTATTAGTATAAATCCTCTTCAATATTAGACAATTTTAGTATGAGAGAGATACGTACAAATGAATGAAATGATAAAAAAGTATTAACACACTTCATTTTTTTTGTGTATCTCTCTCCTATTGGAATTGTCAAGTGCTGGAGAGGATAAAAATTCGTTAATAATATCTTCTTGTTATATGGAGTTCTACTACGGTTGCACCAGCTTAATTTTATGACCTCCAAAGTCCCTATTACTAAGTTTTCATTAGACTGAAAAATTATTACTAGATGATAACAATCAGCATTCATAACAGGGATTCAAAAAGCAACAAGTAACATGAGCTTACATTCCCGGTAGTTAAGCCGTACACACGTGGTAGACTAACTGGATCTTTTACCATATTTATCGATCCTAGACGTCACAAAACAAATTGTAACCATCATTAGGATTGACTCTTATAACAACAAAATATATTTTTGTTGTATAAAGAGGGTGTGCTGTGTGCGAAAAAATTACCCAACTAAGACATGTTTTTGCATACAAAATTCAAAAAAACAAAAATGTTTCAGTTGTATAATTTTTTCGCACCCCTCTTTTATACAACAGAATTTTCATTGATATTTTTTTCATGAAAAAATAATTTAAATTAAGTTACTTTTTTTACTTGAATTAATTTTAATACAAATTATATTAATGACAACATTCCTTTTTTAAAGGTAATCAAATTAAATGTTTATATAGATTATCTTTTTTATTTAAATTTAAATTAATGATGATATAAATTATTCATTTTAATTATAATCAAAATAATATCATAAATTGATTTTATTATAATTAATATACATAATTCTTATAATAATTATTTCAATTTTCTTTATAAAGATAACTTATATCCAGTTAATTTAATTAATTAAAAATAGTAAATTATATCAATTAATTTAATTACTTTAGAGAAAACAACTTACATTTATAATTAATAAAAAATCATAAAAACAACAAAAATATGATTTTGTTATATTTTTTAAAAACAAAATATTACACAATAAAAATATAATCCTTTTATATATTTCAACAAAAATCACAATAAAATCATGTTTTTGTTATATATTTATTTTTTATTTTAAAAATACAAAATTAAAATATGATTTCATTATATATTTCAACAAAAATCACAATAGAATAATGTTTACATTGTGTATTTAAAAGGGAACGGAGCATATGAGAGGAAGGGGTGGAATGTTTGCACAAAGGGATAAAATAATATTTTTCGAAGATTTTAACCATTTTATTTTATCCGTAAATATTAATTTTTAATTTTTAATTAGTGAAAAAAATCAAACCAACATTCTCTCCCTCCCTCTATTTTCCTTTTACCACCCACTCATCCTTATAACTCCCAATTTTGTTCCTCATATATTCAGATAATATCACTTATCACATTCCACCTTGTAAAGAAATTTCATCCATGACAAAAAGTAAATTGAGGATTCAAGCCGCACAGCACACCATGCCCGTCCCTTTCTTCTCCACCCCGCTCCCTTCCAATGCCTAACGGAATTCAATAAGTAAATGAAGACTGTAAAGATAAATACACACTTAAACTCAACTATAACAAGAACCTGTAGCAATGTTTCTCTAGGTAATAAATTGGTTTCTTCGAAAATCAGATATTGCACCTAGGATCATCCAATGAACATAGTAATCATCAAAATTTTGATACTACAAGAGCCACTAATTCATTTTATTGATTAGTTCGTTGATGAGATCCTCACGGTTCCCTGTGTCTCCATCTTCCTTGAATGTGGTTTTTGATCCTTTCAATCCTTCAGCTGGCTTGTTGAGCTCAAAGGGCCACATGAATCTAACAACTTCCTTAAAGTGTGGACCAGCATTATAAATCTGATGAATCATGTCTTCTATGCATACAATTCCGAACTTTCCTAATTCCTGCATAGCAAAAAGTGGAACCATCACAATGCAATCAAGGGGAAAAGTCAAGGGAAAACAAGAAATCCAGCAACACCATATTATCACCTGCTCAATAATGTTATTATCCGTCAAGGGAACTTTTCGCTGTTCCATCCTTGCATGTCCTTTTTTGTAAATTAGCTCCTTTATGCTTTTAAGATTAGGATATCTACAAAAGAAATATATATTCACAAAATTAAGAACAATCCCTAGCAAGTGACATATGATCTCTTTTTCTTTATTAAGAAACACTATATACAGCCAGTGCTTTTCCACCCAATCCATTGAAAGCATTCAACGCTGGGTGAAACACAGTTGATGTGTGTGAGCAGCAAAGAAAGAGTGTTATTTGTTGGGATGGTACACATAATCAACGTGCTTAGCATTTTCCTTTCCTAAATAACTTGCAGGGATGAACTATAAGCTCCTTTAACTTCAAGTAAAAAAAGTTCCGTTTGGGTAAACAACTTAATTAAAGGCTTATGAAGAATATAGGGCTTTGTTTGAATTAATTTCTCCAAAACATTTATAGAAAAAGCAAATAAGAAGGCAAAGTGAATTAAGATTCTAGAATAAGCTAAAATCAACTTATGCGCTCCATTTTTTTTTTATAGAAATCCTTTTCATTTAACTCTTGCAAAAGCTAGCTTGCATAAGTTAATTTTAACTTACAAAAAAGCTCAATGCATTTTACCATTTATTTTCTTCCCCTATAATAAGTGCTTATGAAGAAGTTAATCCAAATCTATGTATAAGTTGTTTATATAATTAAAGGGGAAATTTGGTTAATAAAGCTGTTTTCATAAGTTATTCTGGAAGACCTATTGAAATAAACTGAAATACGCTTATGGCATATCATAAGCTATTTTCATAAGCTCTTTCAAATACTTGCTTAAGTGTTTATATGATAAGACGAATGCAAATAAGCTATAAATAATAAGCTCTTCCAAACCGACCCCAAAACTTATTTTGCCCATGAACATTCCCATTCCCATTCCCAATCAAAATACATAGACGAACTCTCCAGCCTGAAAAATTCTACAAACCCACTTAGTCCCTCACTAACACCAAACATAACAAAATGAAGAACATCATAATTTAATAACAACATACGTACCCATAGGTGACAAATGGTTCCACCCTCTGCAGCTTGGCCATTATTCCCTCACTTGGCTTCACAAACACAGCGCTGAACCTTCTCCTCAACCCCAAGCTGTACAACACCTTCCTTGTCCTTGGATGCATGTCCTTTTTCCTAATCCAACATAGAGCCACGTCATCACTTATCAAATTTACAATTACCAATAAATCAAATCACAAAAAAAGGTTACTTTACACACCCCTGTATCCGAATGATTATCAGCGTGTTGGAGTTCGCTTCAGGCACTTTCCTCTTCACCCTCCGCTTCATTCTTATAAGGTCCACTTCCTATACACACACACACATCAAACGCATTATTAGGTTACATATGAAACACTGTATATGCATCCAACGCCTTATAGGGTTTAGCGATATATCGCAAACAACTAGTTAGTTAGTTACCTTGTTGCGATACTCGTGGATGAAATCCTCGGGCTTCTTGATGGATTGGTATTTCTTTTGCTGGAACTGTTCTTTTTTCCTTAAAGCCCATGCTTCGGTGTTCTTCCTCTTCTTGAGTATGACCTCGGAGATGTAGTTCAGAGGCTTTGAATCCTCTTCAGCCATATCTGCACACACACACGATGAGTTAGGTACGTCAAGTTTAGGGTTCCGTAGAGAGAGAGGGAGTTGGAAAGAATGGTTGAGGAGTGAGAGAGAACCTGGCGGAGACGGTGGCAATTTAGCTGCGAAGACGGTGGCAGTGTAGCTGCGGCGGGAAAGCACGAAGCTGCAGCCCTAGAGCATGTATTGATGTTCAATTTGTTATTATACACTGCTACATTTTTATATTCTCCCTTTTTCTTTTCTTTTCTTTTTTAATTTTGGTTGTGTTTTTCGTTGGGCTTCTCTTTTAGATTCATTGGGCCTATCAGAGTTCTTAAACCTGGCTATTGTCAATTCCAGTCTACTTATTTGCTAAGTACACACCCTTTCCTTTTTTAATAACCTTTCCTTTTAAAATCTTTCTCTCTCCCTTGTAGATTCCCTCTTTCATGGAAACATCACATTCCTTGCTCTAGGCTCCCTTTATTCTTCTCTTGCTAGTCTTTATTGCTCCAGCGTTAAGATTTTTCCACCCTTCAAACTCCAATGTTGTATGTTTACACTTTCAACTACTTTTCTTCCTTTGTTTTATCTTTCACTCGAACAAGACCATTAATGTCTCTCATTTCATATGTAATACTAGTGTATGGCTAGATCTTAAATTTGTTCAAGTTGTTGGAGGAGAGAGCCTCTTGAGCCATTCAGATTAAAGGGTTATCAATTATATGCTTTCTCTACTTCAATTGTTTCACTATTCTACACTTTTTTCTATATATAGGTTTTTCTTAATGGTTCTAGTGTTCTACTTGAATTTTTCTGGATGTTATTTTTTAACACTACAAATAGTACTTTCCATGGTTGTGGCTAGCATAAGACCGATATGGCAACCGCCTTAGGTCTCTTTTAAGTTATTGAATTTTTTATATATTTTAAATTATTAGATAATAAATTTAATTATATTATTTGTATTTAATTTGTTATTAAAAAATTTAGTAAAATTTCTTCTCTCTCCAAATATAAAATAGAACAACTATATTAAATGAGAATATTTTAAAGAATTATTGTTTAATTCATTTAAAAAATATTTAACAAAAATATTTATGAATATTTTTTGTTGATATTTTTGTTATATAAATAAGCATTTATCTTGTGCATGACACGTGCTAATATATTATAAAAATTAACAATTTTCAATTAAATATGGGTGTGCACACGTGCTCGTGTGCGTGTAAATTTAAATTTTAATGAGCATCAACTTAATATTAGTAGTATAGACATTTTTTTTTTATAAATTAAAGTTAGTAAAATAATCAATAACAAAAAGAATTAGTGTCCTAATAAAAGTATAAAACTATGTTAAAAAAATCTTTTTTAGTAAAATAATTACTGTAAATGATTTTTGAAAATATTTTTTAAAGATTATATTTTTTAAGATTTAATTTGAGATCAACTATGTTATAAAATAGTGATTAAATAAGTTATTAAAGAATGAAATGTTAAAATTGCTTCATTATTAGATTTTAGTTAACATATGTAATTCACAATTAGAAGAGTAAAATAAAAATTGATGAGTTGTGTTAAAGTGGAATTCAAATAAAAGATTTATGTAAGGTTTCAAAACTTGTAGGCACGACCCTGTACTTTCTAAAGCACAAAATGGCATTTCGGAAAGTATTTTTCAGAACATTTTTATTTTAATGTTAAAAATAAAAATGTTCTGAAATGTTAAAAATAAAAAAAAAGTTCTGAAAAATCACATTCCAATATAATGATTATGTATCAACACTATAGATATAAAAAAGAAAAAAAAAAGGTATAAGGGTACATAGCAAAAAAAAGAGTGAATATTGCAAAAGCCTTTTAATCTTATCTCTATTTGGACTAAAATCAATTGTTTTTATTTTATTAAAATCAATTATTATTTGTTAGAAAACGACTTCTACACTCCTAGTAAATTACTAATTTCAACTATGAAGTAAATCTTTTCCGTGTAGTATTTTCTTTTTAAAAAAACAAAGGTGGTAAAAACAAAGGAGACATCCATATGTAGCTAAATAGTTTGTATTAAAAAAAATTAGAAATTTCCCAAGTATTGAAAAATAGCTTAAATTCATCCTTGAATTTTATAGAAATACATTATCTTAGGAATTAAAGTAATCAATATTCAAAGTTCATACCTAATTTTAGTAATCTTGTAGTATAACATAATTTATAATGAAAAAATTAGTAAGTCTAATGCGTAATCAAATTTATTGTATTTAGAATTTTGAAGAACTGAAAGTACAGAAGAAAAAAAAAAATGTTTCCTTTCAAAAATTTAAGGTAGACTAAACATGCCTTAAGTATGGAATATAATCTGAGCCTATGAAGGATGAAAAGAAAGAACTACATTTCTATCAGAAAAACTTGAAGTGACCATTCAAGTTCAAAGTCGTATACTAATCTTAGAAGGTATCAAATGTCACGATATAACAGTAGTATTAGCAACTAGCGCGAGTCTAATGACCAATGAGGTTACACAACAAAACTTGCAATTTGGAGTATCGAAAATATCATAATTTTAATTGTTAAAAAAGACAACAAATTACAATGCGAAGTATACAAGATTCACTCCTCTCCCATGTACTGTTGTATTAAGATCTACACTTGATACCTCCAAAATAGGAGCTCCACAAAAGGGAAGAATCTCAGAAAATAATTGTAGAAAAAAGTATGAAATATGTAACAACAGATTGAAGATATAGAGGTGCCATCGGGAGAAGAAGCACACAAAATTCCCATGATGTATTCATCATCACAAACATCCGAAGCATTACAGTGAGATGTACGGACTAGACAATGAGTCTCTTTTTTCACCTTTCCAGCTTAAGCAAGGTTATCTGCCTTAGAAATAAGCTAGAGTCACATGGGTTCTTATATTCCAGTTTAGGCACCCGCATGTTCCAAAAAATTTCACTGCAATGATCAGTATCATCAATGGGAAAGTAAAATAACTCAGTAATAGAAAACATGCCACCAAAACCTGAATCATGCTTATAGAAAAACAAAACTTTGGATCAGATATTTCTAATCATACTAGTTAGTCATTAGTTCTTAGAGAAACATAAAGTTCAACTGTCATCCAGGTTTAGATATCATCATTGTAAATAACCTCAATTCGAAGAAAGGAGTGAGGCATGGAAAGAATAGATGTACATAGCCTTATCCCCATAAGCATAGAGACTGTTTCTAGGATTTGAATTCATGATCTCTCAGTTTCATGGAAAGAATACATGTTCTAAGAAGGGCTGCAACCTTATCGTTGCCCCAGCCAATAACTTGCCCACTAAATAGCCTCTATTTTGTGGTTCCCGAATTTAAGTGGGGGACAATCCTCACTTATGAGTTAGTTTTGGGGCTTGAATTAGACCTAAATCCATATCCTAAGATAGTATTAAAGTCTATCATAAATCCACTAAAAGGGTCAACCACCATATCTTCCACGCACTAAGCCCAAAAGTGTTGGGCATGAGGTGTATTGGGAAAAGTCCAAGTCCCAAATCGGCTAGAGATATGGCCAAGATAGAGTATATAAGTGGGGAGCAAGCCTCACCCTATGAGCTAGCTTTTAGGGTTGAGTTATGATCAAACCCACATTCTAAGAGCTAGTCACCAAACAGGGCTGAGCAGTTTGAGTTTTGACAATTTTCTCTTATTTACCAATACAGAAGTTCCTTATGGCAAGATTTGAGAGTTTGGGTATTTGTAGATAGGTACATGAATACAACAAATCAGGCAGAGAATAGATATAGGTTGCTCATACCATTCATATATTAGTTTATAAGAGCTTGCAACCTCAGCCTTCTTGTGCATATGAAACCAATTTTTTTTCTAGCAAGCATCATTTGTCTCTGCTTTATTTGCAAATATATTGGTCGTCAGTTTTAGGCTTCTCCACTAACCAAACTTTCATCTTCGCCAGACACACTACCAACTGCTTTGTTGCTACTCTTCTTTGTCTTGTCTTTGTTAGTGAAAGGCTTATCCTGGGCAGAGCTTACCAATCTCCTGACAAACTTTTTAGAAGGAAGTACAGAATCATCCTCTGAACTTCTTTTAGAAGAGGCTGTGACATTGGGAGTGCTAGACTTATCCTTAGACTGTTCAGTCTTTTCTTCCACTAAACCATCTTTTGGTGAAGCTTCTGTATCAGGAAGCAGTGCTCGGTGACTAAGGCGCAGCTGTCCCTTTTCATTTACCTGCAGTGAATCATTAAAATCACAAGACTGAATGCCTACCGCACATTATTATAAAATTGGATATTTTGAAACAACAAAAACAAGAATCATATCCTTCATATATAATAAAGTTTTACATTGTTCATACTTCATAACATGAGTCGGGAACTAATGAAAATAAGGTGGCTGACTTGACCGTGAGTACAATTTCAGAAAGAAAGAAAAAGTTCAAATTATAAAAAGAAGAATCTCGAAAAAATAAAAATATAAGAAATTTCAGTTAGAGAAAATGTCTCTCACGTGTAACAGCTGAATTAGGCTCAGACAATGCTCTCCCTATGAGCTAGTTTCTAGGATGAATTAGTCCTAGTCCATTTCTAATGGGTATGATGAAAGCTAAACATGTATTGCCGGATAAATATGTTTGGGATAAAAGCCCATGTTCTGGCACTGGGGTTAAAAACCCCAAGTTCTGATCATTCATATAAAGAAAATAACAAAATATAGTGAAATTAATCACTGCTCTAAGCTCAACAGAAGCAACCTCCTTTCTCTCCCAGGTCCTCCCTTCGCCCTCTAGTCATGGGGGCAGAACGAGCAATAGAAGACAGCAGAGCAGAAAAGACAGACAATTGGTACTCATTACACTCAAATGGTATATAATTTAATCATGTAATTATTGTAATTAAGATAAATTTATGGTAACCTATTATTTATTGTATTTTGGGAAAGCAATCGTGCAGCCTTGTATACACTGTAAAACCTTTTACAGTTTGATTATCATCAATAATATTAAGAAATTTCAACATTTTCCTTTCAAGTCCCTAATTATCTAACTATACTACCACAATTACATGAAGATAATAATACTGTTACCTTATGTTCCTTTAAGCAAATAAAACACAAATCATGTAGTCAACTGTCTATAGGATATTGAGTTCTTACTTACAAACACCTTCAAGTGAGAACAAGTTTGAGTTATGTAACTCACTAAAATAACCCAGCAAATAGGACAAACATCAAATGAAGGAATAGCTTGGCTATGTTGAATCGCCATTAAGAAAAAAACATGAGTTACTACAACATTGTGTATACAGCCAATCGTAAAGCAGAACATGATTCAAAGATAACAATGAGTAAAATGACATACCTCTATAAGCTTTACATCAATGCGATCTCCCACCTTAAAAACCTGGAGGAATGCAAGTCAAAAATTATCCCAGCATTATTTGCATATGCTGTTAATTTACTTCGGAATATAGAATCAAAAGAAAATGCTTACATCTTCTGCCTTGGGTAGCCAACCTGAACTCAGTTCACTGATATGACATAGTCCCTACATAAAATGAGAAGTGTTGGATATCAAATTGGGTGACTGATTCAGTCAATTAATTATTGATTAGAGAATCAGTCAATTTAATGCCTGATTGCAGAAAGAATCAGTCAATTATTGAGTATTGACTGATAACTGATTGCAATGTAACTTCAACTATAGTAATTTATATTTACTGAAACTATAGTTATCCTACAGCTATAATCATGGGATATTCTATAGTGGTACAGATTTGTTCCTTTTAAGTATATTATTTTATTTTTCTTTCCTTTATTAGGATTCTGATTGATGGAAATATTTCCCTAGTTTAAACCTGCTTTGTATCCAATCTGATTCAAGGAATGAAGTCACTAACAAGTGATAGTGTATTTAACACTATCAGTTGTTTCTTATAAAAAGGATTGGATGTAGTATCTCACAAGAATAAATATCCAACTAGTGGTTACAAAATTTGGAATTTCCGTCATTCTATAGAACCATGCCCCTTTTTCTTTTAAATTTTCAGGGTTTACTATCTTTTTAGTCCCTAAGTTTTATAGGTTTCGTTTTTAGCCCCTGAACTTTTTTTACTGGTCAACATCCCTTAACTTTTTTTTTCATCTTTACTTTTAGTCCCTTAACTTTTTTCTGTTCTTACTTTTACTCCCTAGAAAAGACTAAAAGTAATGTCAAAAAAAGTTTAGGGACTAAAGATAGTAAAGCCATTTTTTTTAACACATTCTCAAGTGAAATGCAAACCTTAAAAGAAAAATACATATTTATAATCATCGGATAATTATAAACATGATGTATTAGCTCTAAATCATTTATAAGATTTAAGAAATAGAACATGCAAAGATACAAATTCATTAGAAATCCCAAAATTCAACTTTAAGAAGTAATCTGATGGTATTTATTTCTAATTATCAATATTTATGCCTTTTGCAACTAGGTGGAAGTACATACCTCTCGTCCAGGTGCTATCTCTACAAAAACTCCATATGAGGCTATTGATTTGATTTCACAGTTCCTGAAGTATAGAAGGCAGCAAGATTATATATATAACTCCTCATTTATCAATAGTTCTCTTTTTGCAAACACATTAGAAAATAATTAAAGAAAAACAAGAGGAATACTTTTTTGGTTAAATTATGTCAATGTGACTTGTTATTTGGTCCATCATTTTAAAAAAATTGTAATTTAGTCCTCATATTTTCTTTTTCATTTCCCATATAGACAGACCCTTTGTTAGTCTTTCTTTAGTTCGGTCCATTAAGTATTATTTTTGGCTTATTTTCTTGTCTCTTTAAACATCACTCTTTTTTGTTTGGTCCAATTTTTTAGTCACGTAGGCACTTTTTTTTTTTTTTATCAGCAAAAATAGTATATATATTTTATAAATAAAATATATCAGTACAAGAGGTACTGTGGTATGTACATCCCAAGATAGCCTACTATGAGCTATAATATTAGCAATTGAAAACAGATATTAGGTAACCATAGATCTATAACTAAGCTGGGGTAGCCTTCTACAGAGAAGAATTCTAAAGACCAAAACCCCCTATACAAAAAAAGCAACTCTGATGTCGCTGGACCATAAAAAGAAAAGGAATGTCAAATCCTTTTTCCAGATTTTTGAGCCATGACTAGCAGAAAAGGAGAGCATCATCCATCAGTTTTTCACCATCAAAGCTGTCACCTGAGAAAACAATCCTATTCCTATGATTCCAAGTGCACCCAGCCAGAGAGATCCACCAAATCTGCCATCTATGTTGAGAAAAACCATTCAGAAAGCATTGAGAATGTTGGAGAAAATGTTCTTTTGACCTTTCTGGAAAAACAGATAGCGTATTTATCCATGACAGGGTCTCCCACCACAATGGCATGATTTTGGTGCATCCAAAAAACCAATGTCCTGCATCATCGTTGTGGTTTAGGCAAAATGGGCAGCAGACTTCATCCAAAACTAAGTTTCGGTTTCTAAGATTCTTCCTTGTTGGCAATCTATCACGGATCAATCTCCAAGCAAAAAGAGACTCCTGGCTAGGAATTTTTAGTTTCCAAAGGATAGAAAATGCCCTCTCATCATCTTCTTCAACTGCATATTGATTAAGTGCCCGATATGCACTTCCCACTGAGTACTCCCCTCCCGGATCTCCCTCCAATGACCAGCTATCTTGATGTTGGACCTGAACTGCCATCCCGTCAATATCCTCCAGGAAATGTGCTGCCACATCCATCTCTCCTTCCATTAGAATTCTCCTCCACTCGAGCTCCCATTCCCACACCCCACTTGACGCCAATCCTATCTGCTGAATATAATGTTGTTGCTGCTTTGAGATACAGTACAGTCTAGGATATTTTTCCAGCAATGGGACCCCATCTTCTTTCCAGCCATCTCACTTAACAGACAAAACAAATAGAAGTCTAACAAAGGGACTATAAGGGAACAAAAAGAAGGGAAAAATGAGGAGTAATGGGAGACCAAATGGGAGAATCATAATATTTTGAGGGACTTAATTTAAACTTCTTTTATAAAGAGGAAACTTGTTAAGGCAGAAAAGAAGAAAAACAAGAGGAAAATATATCATTCATGTCATTATAATTGGAAAGATTAGCACCTCCTTTCTAGTACTGAGATTACGATAAGATTGTATTGAGATTTTGTGCGATGTAGGCAGAGATTTGATATTTGATTGATTTCATTGATATTTGTATGTTAGGTGCAGCAGTTGAATCACATGAGTCTCATGCAGATGTTTCACTCTTTTGGATCACTTAATTTTTCACATATTTTATCCAAGAATTTTTTAACTTCTACTATTTTCATTGAATCAATGCAAGCAACAAACCAATATAATCAGAAAAAGAAGTGATAAATACCTATATATATCACCAATAGTTGGAACCATCGTCAAACTATTAATAATAGCTTTAGACTTCTCTAAACTAGGCAAATCTTTTGCAAATATTTTCACCTGCATAAGCCACAGAAGAGTTATTCATTATATATCAATAGAAGAGTAACTGCTATAATCATATAAAAGCATGTAGAAAAGCTGATTGTTCTCGTACAGTGCCATCATCTTCTGTATCAATAGTGTCTACTCCAGATTCCTCAATAATGCTCTTCACTTTTTTCCCACCAGAACCAATTATAAGATTTATTCTATCCGGTCTTACCTATAAAAAATATGTGTACATGATAACCGATTGATGATTGAGTGATAACCAATGAAGAGGGAAAAAAAAGAGTGCTAGGAACACATTCTCTAACACTCCTTCAAACACACTCTCTCTAATTGATAAAAATATATTGGAAACTACAAAATCAGGAGAGAATCAATAAATGCGATGTGGGACCCACAAAATTGTCATTTTCAATAGATTTCCACTAATAAGAGAGAGCGTTCCTAGCACTTCTCAAAAGGAAAGCAGCAAACAGACCTTCATAACATGAATCAGAGGAGCATACTTGGAAAGCCTTTTTGCTGGAGGAGGTAAGGAATTCATCATTGCTCCTTGATTAGGTGATAGAAGGGAGAAAAAAAGACAAAGATATTAAGACGTCAACAAAAATATAAGAAAAATAATTTAAAAATACAAAAATATAAAAAAATAATTTTTGAATTTTACAGAACTAACTAATGCTCTCCAAAGCACATGTAGATTATGTTTATTTCCACAAGAGTGAAGTATATGCAGACTGAAAATTAGAAATGTTGTAAACAGGAAGATGAAGAATGGTGTCTGTTTCACAACTGTAAAGACTAAATAAATGGAAAATATTGAAAGTTTCTAAGACTTATAGGTTATGATCACTAACGTTACAAAAAAAAAAAAAAAAATCTTTTTTATATTGTAAATGAGCAATTCCTAATTCCAGATCCTCACTCATCCTTGTATCAGTTTCTACATGCTAAATGCATTTGGATGTCTAAGGCACCCTCTGAGTTGAATAATTAAATGGGATTAATATATATAGAATGAAATGCTGAAGATTAACATACAACAAAAAACTTTTTCTTCTAATGCTCTGTGTGATGTGTTTCTCTGATTCTGAGATTAGCACCCACTCCACATTTTAGCCACATTCATACTTGATATTTGCTACCATAGAATGATGGAAACACAGTATTCTTTTTTTTATTTTACCACTACTTTCAAGAAACAAACACAAGATCTACTTGACACAATAGAGTCAGATCTAGTACAAAAAATTGTTTAACACTATCCAGTCTTGGCTGTATATTTAAAGGAAAGACTCAAGTTATGAAATGTACAAATTCATTAACTGCAACATTCTTTGTAACTTGTAAGTCATACCACCATGAAGTTAGTGTTTTAACTTTACCAAGTATATGCTTCCTGCCATCTCTTGCTTGTAGAAGTGCCTTTCTCATGATGGGCAAAGTAATTCCACCCACCTGCAACACGATATATTTATGGCCATTAGCAAATCCTATAATATAAAATATAGATATCAAATAAAATAACTTACTTAGAAGAAGAAATGAATAAAAATAACAAGTAGAAGTTAGTTAATACATAATATATGTACTCCCTTAAAAAAAAAGCCGTTTTTCAAAATCCAAACAAATTAGAAAAGAAGAAATAAGCATATTAAAATATTGCATTTAAACGTTCATAATATTTCACCTTAATGTCCATTTGAAATGCAGTTATGCCATCTTCATTTCCAGCAACCTGCATTTTATCATTGTCAAAACATCTTTTTAGCATTATGATATCAAACAATGTTGATCAAATATAAATTAACTAAAAATGAAAATATAGAACAAACCAAACTGAATTCCCCAAATTATTGATCATCCAAATAATTACGTGAAGAAATAAGTATCACAAGTTCAACACTTCAACTATGTAAATTATAACCTTGAAATCCATATCTCCAGATGCATCTTCAGATCCAGTTATGTCAGACAGAATAAGTGGAGTTCCATCTCCACCAAATTCCTTGGTGTCCAGTACCATACCCATTGCAATTCCAGCAATAGAACACTTAATAGGAACCCCAGCATCTTGCAATGCTAAGCAACCTCCACAAACAGAAGCCATGCTAAAAAAAAAAAATTAAATGTGGAAACTTCAAAAGCTATGTAAGAAAAAAGAACAACAGTATAGTGTGCAAAAACATAAAACAGTGAATCAGAGGTGAGAGAATATGGCATCTTCCTGAAATAGTAAAAATATTACATCAACTGCAAAATAGCCATGAGCCCATGAGCTTTAGATCTGCATTTTATCAATAAATGCTAAACAATAGCAAAAAGTGCATAGCTTCAGAAATTCTTCTGCTCCTTAGTTCTTACCCATCACAAAACCATGATTAATTATGTGTTGAGAATATTCTGTATTTATCCAGAATATTTATTGTATAACGGAAACAAAATCTGATTTATAGCAACAAAATCTCCTATAATCAATTGTATTTATGATTACAAACCTACATAATAAAAAAATCACTGGTGTGTAGCTAAAAAATGGTTTCAACAAACCTGTCCTTTGCTTACTTTCTTTTCAATATGGTATCTAAAGCTTAAAACAGAGGCAGCCCCAGAGTCGTGCCTACACGCAAAACTCTCCTTTTGTTTCAGTTCATTTAGATATTTAGGGTCCTAGTAGTGTCACCGCCACTTTGGCATTTCAATATTTAGTTACTACTATTGACAATGATATTTCATTCTATTTGGTTCTTCCTATCGAGAAATTATTCAAAACACCGTTCCCCGCTTCCAATGTTTTTACTCTGAGATTGATATCTACACAAATATGTGACCTATTTTAAGTTGATACCTTTTCTATTGGTTTGGATACTCATATCAGTCAAATGTTTATTGGCAAGGATCCCCATCATATAAGAGTTCAAGCAAAGGGTATTTTGTGTTTACTGGAGCTTAATTCATGGAATGTTAATAAACATAATGAAGCAGCTAGATGAATGCAGAGGCTGGACATCTAGGATAAGTAGGGATGGCAACGAGGCAGGTAGTAGCTACCTTCTACCCACCAGATAAATATCCGCCCTGTACACACTCAAGTACCCATTAAACGGATATTGGCAGATTTTTTCAATATTCGAGGATATCCATGAATTTTACTGGGAAAAAATAGTTTTAAATTATTTTAAAATACAATTTAACTCATTTTTATTTATTTTACAATTTCTTCAAAAAAATAGTTTAAAGGACAAAATTAAAATTATTAAAATATTTTACAACATTATCCTAATCAAGATTATTCAATTTAGAAACTAGATTTAAATTTAAAATGCTTCAATCTCATAAGTCCAAACAAAAGTCAATAAACTAAAATAATTCAATCTCATAAGTCCAAACAAAACTTAAAAAGGTACAATACTTCAATCTCACAAGTCCATACAAAATTACTTAAAGAATGATATTTAAGTAATTTTAATATAACGAGTATTTAACAGGCACCCACGGATATATCCGTTTAAATTATCTAAGGGTACACATTTAGGTATCCATCTTCTATAGTTCTATCTGTTACAGGTTACAGGTTTTCTTCACGAATATCCGTGGGTACGGCTATTTTTGCCATCCCTAGGTAACAGCAGTATGCAAACTGACATGGTTAAAAAGTAATTAGTACAGTCTTCAGCAATCAAATTGGGGGAGGTCAAACCAATGAAGTTAATGAGTGACAACCAAGCTGTCCTACAATTTGCTTACAACCAGTTTTTCATTATTACCATTTTGTTAGAGAAAAGGTCCTCTCGAGATATTACTATAGGCTTTGTTATCTCCAACCAGATTTGCCAAAATATTAACTAAGTTCCTTATAGTTAGCGGTCCTCAGGTTGACCTTGTAATAAACTTTGTGTGTGTGATATGTGTGAGAAGAGAGAAACAGATTTTATTTTCTCAATTTGCTTGAGTTTACCACTCAGCAGAGTGATCTATTTATTATAATAATAATAATAATAATAATGATTACAAAGATAATAAATAACTACTACTATTTCAAGAGAACTACTTCCTAAGATACAATCAACTTAGCTAAACACAGTAACTAAGCTACTCGGAAAAGTAATAATCATTAAATGCTCCTATTTCCAAATAATATGTATGCTCAATCTTGAGGAGAAGTATTAGACTTAAGCTTTAGAACATCTGTAAATATACAATCAACTATATTCATGCTGATTACTTAGATTAGATCAATCAATAATTATTACTTTATGATGCTATCTTTTTTTGTTGGTGGTGGATTAAAAACATGGAGAAAGGCTTCCATATGCCTTTTCATGTTTGGTCCTGCAACCTTAGGGACATTTTTTGTAACCTAGGAAGGGTTTGATTTTTGGGGTTCCATATTCATCCTTGCTATGGCCTTTTAATTCATGCTTTTATGAATTAGGTTGCCATAGCTCTGGATGTGATTCATGGTTTTTTGCTTTACATACCTGTACCTTCTGTTTCTATTCTATTATAATATATATTTTTGCCGATCAAAAAAAATAAAAAATTATGCCAGAAATTAGTTTGTGATTAGCAAAGTTAGTCCTTTAATTACTATGATTGCAAATTAAACTATAATACCAGAACCAGAACAAGTGTGTTGCTGAACACACATTTTCATTCAATCTTCATTATTTTTTCCGAGAATAATGATGACAATTGACAAACAAATAAAAAGAAAATTGGAACCTGAAAATCGAAAGGAAAAAACTCACCTTGAAGAGCCATTGCTTTCTGTGATAGTACTCTCAACACGTATAGTGTAAGGGAAATGATCTTCGGAAGGTAAAATTGGTGCAAGGGATCTCTCAGCAAGCATCCCATGACCAATTTCTCTTCTACTTGGGGCACCAATCCGACCAGCTTCCCCAACAGATGAAGGTGGAAATGAATACTGCAAGTTTTATTTTAGTTAGTCAACAATTTTCATTCTGAAATTTTAAGGAAAAAACTATAAAAAAACATATACATCCTAAAAGATTTCTCAGTAAACACAAGCACAAAAATATATATAAAAAAAGAGAAAAAGTAACAGATGTACAATGTAAGTTAAACCAATTATAAAATTTTACTAAAAGATTATAGATATATAATGCAGTTTAGTTTTCATACTGTTTGGAGAAAAATCATGATTAGGTGGTTGGTTTTATAAATAAATAAGAAAGAAAATTGAAGAAAAAAAATATGAAAATGAAAAAAAAAAAGTGTTCCTAAAGAACTGATTTCCTTAATTGTAGAAAACAACTCCTTAAAAATGATAGCCTTATTGAAATTAATTAAATTTCAAAAATAAAATGTTTATTTTAAAATTTTCATACTTTCTTTAGAATTATTTAGTTGGAAAAATTAATGTCAAACAAAATGTTTTGTAATGATGATAATAATAAATTAATAATGTAAATAGGCTAAACATATATTGCAATTGCTTCAATTATAACATTATGCCTATATAATGAAGCCACTATTTTGTAATTTTGCATTTGAATTTCATCATGTCTCTGGTTTCCTCTTCATCTCAACATGGTATCTAAAGCTAGACTAGAGATAATCCTACTTGGTGTATGCCTGGTGGGCCCCCACTGCCACGAGTGAATATTTTTTCCAGTAACCATATTTCAACTGCAATTATTAGTATCCAAAGCCATATCATCCCTCATGCAGACTCCCACCCCTTCCTGACCGTCTTTCACCATCATTCAAAATGCAACATACGAAGGGGATGACCAGAAAGGCTGTGTTAAGTGTTGTAAAGTGCAGCCACCGAGATGCGACTCTTAGACGGTTGAGATCGCAAATCAACTAGAGATATGGCGTAAGTTGAGCTTATAAGGCTTAGGCAATCCACACGTTACAAGCCAGTTTTGTGGGGTTAACTTAGGCCTTAAACCCAAATTCTAAGAATAATTAATATAAATAAGGGTTTAGACTGTATGTTATATGAATATATCAAATATATCAATACAATGTAATAAATCTTGGTTAATACTTAACATCAATCCAGTGTTTCATTTTCTTTTATCTCTTCTCCTTCCCCAATATCTAAAAGACTAAAATCATATAATATCAATAATATAGACATAGCTTTGCAAAACTGAGTCTAAAAGAAAAATAAAGCACTGCTCTAATAACCCCAGCAGAACCAAATGAATTAGCAGTTGCCACTTGCCACCTTGTCCACTTAACTAAAGGAAACAAGATTTGATTCCTCCTGGCTTAGGCATTTATTTTGATGGTGACATGGAGCATTTGATGCAGCCAGTGCCAAGTAATCAACTAAGAACTCGTTGGACCTGCTGAATGGCAGTTCAGTGTGTTTATCTTGGCTTTTGGGATCTGCAACTCTAATAATGAACTAAACTTGACAAACAACTGGTTCACAAATCAAGCCAGCAAGTCCAGTCGGGTTTTTCTAACACTGCTCAGATTTCTCAAAATAGGTAACATCCACACAAATATAAGTGAACATTAAAGTAAAGTTCTAAAGAGACCTGCAGATAGAACCTCTTGAATTCATCAACACCATCAAGATTGTCAATTCTTTGAGCCATTTGTTTATCTCCAAGTGTAACAACTGCTAGTGCCTGCCAACCAGATAAAGCCAATTTATCACTCAACATGCAGATATAATATTACTAAGGTACTGAAAGTCAAACTCTGAATAAAGTAACAAAAGTAGAAAATTATTGATTTTTAGTAATCATGAGATGCTCATAGTAAACCAAATTCCAAAAAATGGGGTAACATGGAAGACTTGTGAGTTGTGACCAGACCCAAAATTGATAGTGGAGAAACATACTGTTATAATTTTGTGTGAAGGCAGAATGAAAACACATGTTTCTACTAGTAGAGATTTCGTAAAACAACATCACAACTGTAGCGTCTAGCACCCTCGAAGAGCAATTTGGGCAAACAAACATTTCTAAGGTGGATTTTTTTTTCAGACAGCAATCAAGAGTAGCAGTTTAAGCATGGAACACCTCAGAAATATAAGTATAAATTATTGCATGTACCTTAAAAAGAAGTATAAAGTATTACCAATCTAGTGCTTTATGCAAAAATTTACACAAGAGTCAATGGATAATATATATTCCGTCATCACCAAGCCTGAGAAACTATAGAATTCTATCCTTCTAAGGCTTGTAATAACCTGAGTCATCAAAACACTGACTTCCAATCACTAGTTTCTAGATTATATCCAAGTTGGTTACAATTGGAGACTTTAAATGTGAAGTGTGTTAAAGGTCCAAAGAGTCGGCATTATTAGTTTTGTTCCTCCTTTGTATTTGATCATTCTATCTCCCTTCTAATAAAACTAACAAACACAGAAAAGAGATAATGTGACTTGCATAAGCATATATAGACACCAACAGATATCATCAAAAGCATAAACTGGCAAACAGATAAAGTTGGCTCAGACCTGTGTCTCGCCTCTTGTAAAAAGAGTACTTCCATGTGCTCTAGGTAATAGGCCACATCTCGAGTTGATCGGACGTATTCCGTCAGGTGTTCGCCCATCACTCCTTTTCCCCCCCTGTCAAATACACAGAAAAGAAATCAATAAGCATGGATCCATTCATTTTGGCAATTCATCCGGCAGAGAAGCTTCTACGGATTGCAACATCTTTGTTACAATTACATTTACTTTAACTTAAAAAAGTTATACCAAAAAAAAGTTACATCCTTTTGACGTGGACAAACTTATAAGAGTAGTATTTTACTCTCTAAATGTTTTTTACTTAGTTTACTGTTAGACAATTGTAAGGTTAGTTTTCTGTTAGACAGTTGTAAGTAGTGTCAACAGCTTTATCATTCTATTGTGCAACTGCCTATATGTACTGCTTCATTCCCCAACCTATAGTTGGATTGAATCCTCATCAATACAGAAACACTTTCCTCTCTCTCTCTCTCTCTCTCTCTCTCTCTCTCTCTCTCTCTCTCTCTCTCTCTCTCTCTCTCTCTTTCTCTCTTCTCCCTAAATCTCTTTATGATATCAAAGAGCTAGGTTAGATCCTTGCTTCTAAAAATGGCTTCCGCAAACAACAATTCCTCTCCACCACCACCTCTGCCGCCGGTTCTAACGCCAGCGCCGCGCTCCCCTATCTCATCTCACACGCTGTAACGGCGAAACTCACGGATTCCAATCACCTTCTATGGCGTTCTCAAGTTCAACTTGTAATCATTGGGCATGGTCTTCTCAATGACATTCTCGCTCTGCAGATTCCGCAGAAATTTCTCACCGTTGAAGATCGCGACAACATCATTAGCGCTGCCTATTGTTTCTGGGAGCAACAAGATCAATTGATCCTCTCTTGGCTCCAATCAACTATTTCAGAAGCAGTTCTTCCTCGCATCATCAATTGCGCAACCTCGTGGCATCTATGGGATCGATTGCATGAGCACTTTCAATCCATTGTGTGTGCGAAGAAGAAGCAATTACATAGTGAGCTCCGTTCTTCTTCTCTTGAGAATTGTTCAATTACTGCTTTTTTGTTCCACATTCAATCCCTAATTGATTCACTTGCATCAATTGGAGACTCAATTTCGACGGGCGCTCACATCGACCTGATTCTTGATGGTTTTCCTAACGATTATCACACAATTTGTACTATTCTAAACAATTCGCATGATCCTCTAAGTCTGGACGATGTCACTTCTATACTACTGGCTGAGGAATCTAGCATTGAAAAGTCTCGCAAGAAGAATTTGGGCTTGTTGAATTTTGCTGAGGGTTCGAATTCCAATTCTGCTTCTAAAGCTCAGGTTCATCTAACTTAGGGTAACACACACTCCTCCTCAAACTATGATTCTGTGTATGGTAATCAAGGGAGGGCTGATGGTGGTCATTCATACGGTCGAGGTGGTCATGATGGAGCTCATGGGAGAGGGCGTGGCAGATTCACTGATGTTCAGTGTCAGATTTGTCGCAAATTTGGGCATGAAGCCTCTCATTGCTGGTACAGAAATGATGCAAGCTACTCCTCCAAGCCCTCTCAACCAAATTCCCCCAATTACCAATCCAATTACCCCAAACAGAATCCCACTAGTTGCAAACTCATTGAATAAGCTCCACCATAAACAAGTCTTAAGGGACTATCATATCTAGAATTCAGAGCAACATTGTTCTGTTTTCTTCACATCCATATAAATAAAAAATTTTATTATCACATCCCCTTACAGCCACTACAGGTAGGGTTACAATTTTAGCATCCAAATAAAATATGTTGACATTGAAATAATCAATGCTGCTGCATTATCTTCTAATGATCAAACTGGAAATGAATCAAACGGTGAAACAACAAAAGAAGTTATTTGAACATCTCTGTTGCTCAGAGTCTCAGACTCTGCTCTATATCTATATTTAAATTTCAAAGGTGCAATATGATACAGGTGTAAACATTTATTCCATATCAGACACTGTCTTGATGGATATTGATGCCCAGACATAGCAGAAAATGAAATACAAGCAGAGAATGCATAATACAAACCGACCTCCCATTTGGAGAGTTTACTCCACGCTTGGGCATGGAGTGCAACAACTGCCATGAGACAGTTAGAGTTAGGAGTATGGCAGTTATTATGACATTAATTTTCAGAATGTAGAGTGCAATAACTGCCACGAGGCAGTTATTGTTAGGAGTAAGGTAGTTATTATGACATTAATTTTCAGAATTAGAGTGCAATAACTGCCACGAGGCAGTTATTGTTAGGAGTATGGCAATTACTATGACAGTAATTTTCATATAACTATTAATAAAGGTAATTACCCCATTTGGTGTACACATTTCTTATTCCTAAATTACCCTTTAATATATATATAACAGTTTTTTTAAGATGTAACTGCTGCCATTTCCCCTAAAAAACTGTTACCACTACTTTCTTTAACTACTTTTTCTTTTTATTCTTTTTAATTTTTAAAAATAAAGATAGAGGCACAAAGTGCCTCTTTTTCAACTAGTTTTCACAATGTAGAGTACATGGCAGTTTTTAAGGTGTGCTATAAAATATAGAAGTTAGGAAATAGGGAGGCAGATTTTCATGTAAGTAATTTTCTTAAGTATCAAGTAGAAAGTCTCTTGTAAAACATTCTGTAGGAGCTTTATATGCTCTGGATGAGCCCTGGCTCAATATTTTACTACACAAAATCAGTGTTATAATTGTGGAATCCTACCAGTCAAGCACCTATGCTATCAAGCAAATAACAGTTCCGCAAACCTTGATTGATTGAATGAAGAATTAAAAGAGAGATGGAAAGGGGAATAACTTCATTGACAAGCACCATTTTTTGCATCATTTTTTTCAGCATAAAAATGTTGGCCCACAATTAAAATCAGAGAAAGATTCATTTAACCAAAAAGAATAGAAAATGATCACATATATTATATATGAAAGAAAAAGACAGGTTATCCACCTATGCAGTACGCATTGTCCTAAAGTTCCATAAATGAAGCAATTGAAATTTATCAATTTTCATTAAAGGGATAAATGAACCAATGCTCATCAACATCTTCAAGTGCAAGTCTATGAGTTAAAAGTACAAAGGTAAATTCACTTGATAATGCCTTTTTTTTTGTTAGAACCAACTCAAACTAAAAGCTTAATAAGTTAGGTGCATAACTTGGA
Source organism: Glycine tomentella (assembly GCA_007407185.1). Classification (NCBI taxonomy): domain Eukaryota; kingdom Viridiplantae; phylum Streptophyta; class Magnoliopsida; order Fabales; family Fabaceae; genus Glycine; species Glycine tomentella. The sequence goes on from PYAF01002131.1 coordinate 1,142,145, forward strand.
ATAGTTTTACATCAAACATGCCACATCATGTTTGGGCTAAACAAACACAGGCAGCAAGGATCATTTCAGTCTAATACCATGTCACCAATTGTTTCAGCTGTTTAACAAGCAAGCCCAAAAATAATTTAATATCAAATGGACTTGTGTTTGCTTTTGCAAATTCATGATAAATAGTTAGGCATTTCCTACCTCATTGCCCATTGAAATGATTAATGCATTTTCATAGCATGGAATGAATAATCTAACAAGTTTAAATTTTGACAGTTGAGAACAGTAACTCCTTTAAGGCTCTTTTGAAGGAACACATGTTCCATATCTGCTTCCAAAAAGACTAACATAGATGTGTTTGCCACAGTTATCAGATTAGTATCTGGCTCATAACTAAAACTTCCAACTCTAGTGAAAGAGCTTTTCCATTGTGAAGAAAACGGGAAATTCACAGACTATTTGACAGAAGTCTTCCCAAGACTGCAAAAGAATCACACTTATATAATTATGTTGGATAGCGATCTTAATTATTTTATCACAAGTAGTCATACCTCTACTATTCGCTTCCTCCAATATTTTGATGTAATTTCCTTAAATACCAACTTCACATCCACCTCAGAAAACTGTACGAAGTGGAAAAAAATAGATATATGTTAAAAAGTAAAATCAAATGAATTAAGAACAATAGAGATACAAGAAGGCCCGGCATCATCTCTACATGAATCAAGGAACAAAGTGTAAATTAAACAATTCAAATACACAAAAATAAATTATAAAGAACATAATGTCTATTGCTGGAAAAAATTGACCCATAGTAGGATACTATATATACAAAACAAGGGAATTAAAACATGAGCAGTATCATTTTTTGTCCCAATTCTTGGGTCCGGGGTGGGTATAAATAAAGACATTATTAGAGAGAGAAATTTAATGAAAACAAAACCCAAGAGGCAAAGAATGTAGCAAAGCTGGCCAATATCTCTGTACGGATAATGGTTGTTCCCCTAAAACAATCACAAGCAGAGCACCAAAGAGAGGAAATCTATATATTGGTAGCACAAGCCTAAATTAAGTTTGGCATTCTTCTCTGAGAAAATTGCAACAAGAGCATTATATAATGCTTCTATCAAGTCTATCACCTCCATGCATAACCTCTTTTTACAAAAGAATTCATTAAGAAAAAGAAATGACAAGAATGGGATTAAACCTCCTAAGGCTACACTGCTACAGAGAAACAAAACAAAAAAGAGGACAAGAAAAATAAACTCATTTGAGCAACCCAGTCTGTTTGCGTGACTTGCCTAGAAACACCATAAAAAGTAACCATGAACAGAGAGCACTGAGCCTAAGATAACCATATATGCACCACTTGATAATCCATTTTAAAAAAGAAAAGAAAAGAAAAACTTAGAAATAAGCATTGTACTTACTAAAAGGGCTGGTTTACGTGGAGTTGGCTTTATATGAACATCACCTTCGTCAACTTCACCATCAACAATTACTTCCTCATCTTCATCCTCAACCTCAAGAATCTCCGCAATGGTCTCAGAATTAATCCTCGGTGTTGAATCATTCGAGACAAACCCATTTTCTGTGAGTATCTTCAGAACCTTTTCTTCTAATGATGAAAGGGCTTTCCTTCTGGGTATTTTGTTTCTAATTTGAAGAACTTTTACTAACTCATCACCAGCAATTGCCTGCACATTCCCACTCGCTTCAGTTGCTATCCAAACCACCATATTCATCAACAACATCAACATCAACAACACCTTTAACCCAAGTTAGATTGGAAATAAGACAAAGAAAGAGAAAAGGAGAAGGGAAGAAAAAGTGGAAATAAGACAAAAGAGATGAAAAATAAGCTAAAATAAAAGAGGGGTGAAAGGAGGAGGGGAAAAATGAAGAGGAAAAGAGCTAAAAAAAAAAGAGAGAGAGAGAGAACGACTGGAATATAGAAATACTAATGGGTTTAACCCTCCACCAAACTCCGTCCTAAGGCATATTGTCCACCAATCTATATCTCACTCCATTAGGTTTAACAAAACAAATTAATGAAGTCTTCAATCATTTTGTCTGAGAAAATATTTAATCAAGTAAAAGAACATTTCTCTCACACATGGACATGCAACCAACTATCAAGAGAAATGATAGAAACACACTATCTGACACACTCTTTTTTATTGATTGAAATTTATTGAAAATGACAATTTTGTGGGTACCCATCATATTTAATAATTCTCCTGATTATGTTGTTTTCAATCAATTTTAACCAATTAGAGAGTGTTTGAAGGAGTGTGTTAGAGAGTGTGTTCCGAGCACTCCTCAACTATCAATAGCAACAGATGGCCAAAAATGATTTCATGTATGTTTCAAAAAAACACAAGAACACTTCACACCAAATAACAGTATCACAGTATGTTAGAGTTTTAGAAGAACAGTTTTTGGGTTATTCCGCCCACACACACAGGGCAGAGCAGGAGGGGTGAAGAATGAAGTGAAATGCAGAGCACAATTGCATGATCAGTGGTCTCAATGACATCATGAAAGTGAAAAATCTGGCCAGTGTCCAGAGATGTATAAGAGGCACTGCATCGGTGCATCCTTCCAAACTCTTCCCAGAATCTCAGCTCAAGTTTTGCCAGCAAGTTTTCAGTAGAATGCAGGTGTAGGAATTGTCTCCTGAATGAGGTCTAATAGAGAAACTCTAGTGGGCTTAACCGGCATGATTTGAGGACCCAACTTAATTCAAGGCATAGTAATCAATCTAGAATAGCAGCGTGGAGCAGCTGATCACAACAACCCCATAGCTAGATCTTAGACTATCCCAACAAAATGGTTTGAAAACTCAAATCAAGCACAAAATATGGTTTTTGGCCCCTGTTCATCATCGTGACCACAACCGTTCCACTATAAGTGACCCCAGCCCATAAACGCAATGCAATTAAGTACCTGTAGCAGCCACCTGCCACAACTTGACGGCACTATACTACTGCCCATCATTGATAACTCTGATTCAAGGACAGTCATCTTTGGGCCCAGTCAGGAGTGGCACTAGCCCAACAAATTAAAAAAAAAAAAAAAATATATATATATATATATATATATATATATATATTTTGACTTTCACAGCACAACGGCAACAGAATGCAGAGTTGTAAGAGTAGAAAATAAACATGCATATATGGGTTAGTAAAATATTTGATTATTATTAGCACTTATCTTCAATGAGGGGTGTGCCTTTTGGTTCCCTCCCTCTCACCTAAAGGTGTTAAAAGCCATCAGCCTCTTAAGGGCGCCTTGTGCCTTTGACGACCTTGCTACATTAGTAGTGGACATCAATTTTTATTAGTATAGATAATATAGGTGTTAGTGCTTTCTAATAATATTGAGAGCCTCCTTTCTTTCTAACCCTCCTAATTTCAACAGACTCATTCTACTTGTTGGAATCCCCTAATTTGGCTGAGATATTGCTGTTTAGTCTGAGCATTCTTGCTGTTTGCCTCTATATGATTAACTTTCTATGTTACGTGATTTTTCCTCTGCTTGGCTGCTGTTCCTTCCACATGGAATGGAATACTGTGTTATAGTTGCTGTTTGGTCCTACTTTGATCTGTTTAGCTGGATTTTCTCAGCTGGGTCCTTGATAAAGTCCATAGCATTAATCCTGTGAAGTACTATTGTCCAAACAAACAACAAACTGTTGACAAACTGTCAAGTAATGTAGGAATTGTTAAGGGGAGAATAACATCTCCCTAGACATTCACAAATCATAAATAATTCAAAAAAATTGGACTAAACAAATACCAGAAAATGATAAAGGGTAGCAAAGAACATACTTCAACATGTTCATAAAGTTCGGGAGGAGGCAACTTAATGGCATCCAACATCTTTGGCTTCCCACACTTCTTAACCAAGGCTTCTACCTCATTACAGATTGCTTGCACTGCATCCTGACAGTAAACAACAGGCAAAAGATGATGCATTGGCAATTAAGCACAGAGCTGTTCATAAACTATCAAAGAAACATGACACAAAAATGGGAACGTCTATAAAGTAAAGCATGTCAATCCCACTATAACTAAAACAAAACCTGTTAGGGAGGCAAGTGGCTTACTCTTTTACCATATAATATTTTATAGTGACAATTTCAAATGCTCAATGCAATAATAACCAAGGAAAAATAAACTGAAGATAGATGCACACGGGAAAAAGGTTGTTTTGAAACATTTTAACATTGTTACATTTGCAAGGAGTTGAGGACGAGGAAATTTCTAGAGATCAAAATCTTTTGTGATCACTCCTTGCTTTCAGTGCTCTCTATATTAACCAGCCATATTTAAATGTGTCTTGCATGATGCAGTGCAAATAATATTTCAAATAACACATGCATATGATTTTAGGGTAGGAAAAGAAAATTCATTAAATGTACTAATGATTGGTAAGCTTATCTAAATAGTACTATAAGGCAACAACCTGACCAACTTCTACAGCTTTAAGTAACTTCTCTTCTGGGAGAAAACTGCTATAGCCCTGCAACAAAAATTTAAGCCAGTTGAGTACAACCATAAGACTTTCAAGAATCATGATTGACAGATTTTAGAATCTGGAAAGATATGATTTCATCAGCATTTTTCTATAACAACCAATGCAGATTCCTGAAATTTGACTCTAACACAGCTGAAAGTGGTGACAGTTCTTTGCTTTCAAAATACGGAAAATTATAAAAGTGAAAGGTTTTGGTGTTCTCTGCTGACAGACAGTTGCTGGTGCCAGTTCAATAAAATTCTGCAATAGTTGAGATTGCAAACATGTTAATTAGGGGTTTCAAATTTCAATTACTTGATTTATGACAGAACTTCATCTTACAATTGTTTTCACGAATAAATTTGCTTCAAAATTAATGTCCTATTCCACATGTAAATCTTCAGTTAAATACCAAGGCATATTCATTCTGAATATTAATTGCTACTTGGAGGCATTCAGCAGAGTAACTAGCCAGGCTCCAAAATGCCACTCAGCTGGCCTTCATGGAAACCTCTTAATTTTGCAATTAATAATTGGTCTTAATTTGTGATAACCTATTTTTATGTTAAGTTGAAACTGAATGAGAATGTTGAGGGGAGACAAATTTTATAACTCTGAATTACTTCCAACACATTTCCAGGCTAAGTAAATAATTAATATCAAAAACTGCCAAGCAGATTGCAACAGCAGGAACAAGGATAATTGGCATTCTCGTTTATGTACTCTGGCATGATGCCAAGCCTATTTATTATCTCATTTGATTCTAGGCTCTTAGGGTGACATCAAAGTAACTAAGAAAAAACACTACAGCCAAGAATATACAGAACAAAAATTGTATTGCAGGAAGGAAAAGCTAATATTTATTACCTTCACAAAATCCTCTATTTTCTATTTCTCAAAAATCAGGATAGCTATACATGCATGATTTTATTTTGAAAGCAAACAAACAATTATTGAACATGTTCTATCAGTCTATTGGCATATTTCTAACATGCTAGTGTTCACAAGAAAGAATAATCTTTTACCTCTATCATCAATATTGCACTATCTGTGCCAGCCAGCAAGAGGTCCAACTCAGAGTGTTCCATCTCCTCAGTTGTAGGATTTACTATATACTTATCACCAACAAGACCAACACGAACTCCAGCAACTGCTTTTGACATTGGCACTTCTGAAAGTGCACTGGAAGTTAAACAATTAAGATTAATAGTTATGCACAGAATGCAATGGGCAAGTGTAGCATAATGCATGTGCAAAAATACCTCAGACCTAACTTAAGTGTCTGTGTCTTTGTTTCATAAACTGATAATGCATATGCACCTTATTTTTGTATCTTCTATAGGATATCTCATCCACCTTTCTGGTTGTATTTCTTTCCCCTTCTTATTGAATTATCATCAGTTTTATGTTTTGGCAAACAAAGTTTAGAGTAAGAGAGGTTTTTTTTAATACATTCTACATGGAATCTAAATGTCCTATGGTTGGCAGCAAAATAGAATGAACAACTTACACTGCTATACCAGCTGCAGTGATAGCCAAAGAATCAGGGGAGTGCAATCCATCATAGCTCAAAACCTAAAAGCATCAATTTGCAGTAGACAACAGAATGTGAAATTTCCAAAGGGTACAGTCATTTTAAATTTTTAATACACCAAAAAAATAATGAACAAAAGCATGATGTATAAATCATTTCAGTACAGCAGAGTCATGAAATCATTTACGTTGTTAACTGACAAAGAACAAGGTAAATGGTGGTGGTCCTGCTTATCTCTATTATTGCCTAGGACGGTTACAGCTATGACATTTTCAACATATGGTATTTCCTAAAATCTACTTTGAAGGCCAACAAGAAAATAATAATTAGAAAATCAATGTTTTCCACAAAGGGATAAATGTCTTAACTTAAGTGTTATCTATGACAAATGGTACTTCTCAAGCTTAAGAGAAAATTTTACAACAACTATAAGGCATGTGATGTTGTATAGAAATGAGTGTTGAAGAAATAATTAAGCTTGAACCTAAACTTGAAGATTTCAAGAATCAATCAAACTTTTTAGTAGTGTAGTAGCCTGGTCGGAGTTAATACCAAAAACCCAAAATGGATGTCGTATATTCCGATCCAAGGTAGGATCTCAAGTTTGACAAACTTGTTTATGATACTTTTAAAATTATTGAGAATTTATTTAAATATATAAAAAGTTAAGTCAATTTGAATTATAAAATAAACTTCTCAATCCAATATTTTTTCTTGGAATTTAGTATTTCAGTTCAATGGATGTTATATATTTCAAATATTTTGTCATGTAATTGTTGGACATTTTTAACAGCAGTCCTATCCCAATTCAATAAATTTGAACCATCAATGCATAAAGCAAAGTTAGTAAACTTAAAAAACTTAGGAGACGGACAAATAGAAGTAGACACTAACAACAAAATTTTAAAAATGAAATTTTAAGGACTAATGGACTATACCCAAGATAATATTTGAGTTTCATGATAGAAACCCTTTGGCATTGTAGGACGTAGAGGCCTATCAATCAATCTACAAATAAGAACCTGCGAGCAACATATGAGAATAAAAGATTACGGACAAGAATTAAAAACAAAACCTTTTACAGATAGCAACATTTATATAAATAAGATGTCTTCTTTTCTACAAAAGTATATTGTAGAAGCAAGTTCATCCAAATTGCAAATAATATGAAGAAGCAAATACTAAGTAAAATTGAATTGATCAAATATGCTTAGAAACTTCCCAACCACCAAATCCTAGTATAACTTCTTCAACTGGCTTTCCAGACTCATTATGCCAACAACATCAAAATCAACAGCACCTTTAACCCAAGCTAATTGGGATCGATGGTAGATGAACCGAATGATAGATACGAGGAGGTTGAAAAAAAAAGGAAACAATAAAAGAAAAGAAGGGGAAAAGAAGGAGGGGAGAGATGAAAAGGAAAAAGACTAAAAATGGACCATCTGGAACATAAAGATAACAACGGGTCTAACCCTCCACCAAGCTTATAGTTTTTCTTCATTCTGTCCTAAGACACAGTGTCCGCCAATCTATATCTCACTCCATTAAGTCTTGTTTAACTACCTTTTCCCAGGTAAGTTTCAGCCTACTTTTACCTCTCTTTGTGTCGAGCTCTTAATAACAAACTTTAGTTCTTACAGGAGCATACAAGGGTCGTCTCATTACATACCCAAACCATCTCAATCTATGTTCCCTCATCTTTTCACTCACCAGTACTATTGCTACTTTTCGTCGAATATCTTCATTTCTTATCTTATTCATCTTCGTATAACCACACATCCACCTTAACATCCTTATTTCTGCTATCCCTATTTTATGTTCATGTTGTCTATGTGTTGGCCAACATTCAACTCCATATAACATTGAAGGTCTTACAGTTGTTCAGACTCATTATGTCAAGCCAAAAAGTAATTCAACCATGTATTCCAGCTTTGACACATGAAATACATGCTGCACAGGGGTTTATTTGGACTTTGAGAGGCCTTTTAAATAAATTACAAGATTTGTCTTCCATCAGCAGTTTGACTTCTTACATGTGAACTTTAAATCAGCAGTCAAACTCTTGAAAAATAACAACCAAGAATATTCAAAATTTTCTTATTAATTGGTATTAGAACTTTTCATTATTGGAAAAAATCCAAGTCTCACATCGGTTAGAGAAAGTGTCAAGATAGAGTATATAAGTGGAAGGTAACCTTCATCCTATGAGTTAGTTTTTAGGGTTGAGTTAGGCCTAAACCCACATTCTAAGATGGTATCAAAGCCTATCTTAGATCCATGTCACCCACCATGTTATTCACGCACCAAGTCCAAAAGTATTGGGCGTGAGGGGTTGTATTGAAAAAAACCCAAGTCTCACATTAGCTAGAGATAAGTATAAGTGTGGGGCAACCCCTACCCTATGAGTTAGCTTTTGGGGTTGAGTTAGGGTTAAACCCACATTCTTATATGGTATAAGAGTCTATCCTAGATCAACTCGGAGAGTCACCCACCATGTTATCCATGCACCAAGTCTAAAAGTGTTGGGCGTGACGGGTGTATTGGGAAAAGTCCAAGTCCCACATTAGCAAGAGATAAGGTATAAGTGGGGGGCAACCCTCACCCTATGAACTAGCTTTTGGGGTTGAGTTAGGCTCAAACCCACATTCTAAGATCCATCATGTCTCTCTGCTACAAACAAGCAATGTGGGTGACAACACCAACATTGCAAAGTTCTCCCAAGACTAGTCAAAGGGTTAGTGCACAACCAGCATGCATGGGCACCAGGGCTGCAAAGCATGGTAGGATATTAGGATCCAATTACAAGGTATGGAGCTTGATGCCAAATTGGAAGTATGGGATTCTAGTGTAAATCAAGAATAAATATGTCATCTATTTTAAATTGATTTGATAGGATCTAATTTGTCACACAATTCTCACTCAGCTTCCCTCTTTTTTCTCCAGCTTTTGTGGTGTGGTTCTCCCAAGGTTCTTATCACAAAGCACTAAATTTTTATTCTGCTCTTAAATTTCTATAACATAGGCAGATAAGTCCAACATTTTGCAAACAACCCAAACAAAAGAAGAATACAGAGGAAAAGGTGGATACAAAATCCTTAGAAAAGAGAGAATTAAAAGTATGCATCAAGGAACAATGGACATCAATGTAGTAAATCAACCCAACCCCTCAACATATCAGTAAGGGCCAAGGGGAAACCCTTTAAAAAGACCATGTGCTTTACAACATAGGGAAGCCAAATGCCTATTCTTATCCCAAACAGCCAAAACAACTTACTCGTTATAGTTTTTTACTCTCTACATATTCTTCTATTTCTACTATTTGTGCAACAGTAGTTAAGTAGGCTTTCTAGTTTCTTCTGACTGTTGTGATCTGTAGCTAACTCAGAGTTAGTTAGAGCTTAGAGTCTCTAACTTGTCTCATAAATACTCATTGTAATTCAGTTTCAGATAGGTTGAATTCATTTTTACTGAACACAAACACTCATCTCAGAAATCTAATACTCAACAAACTATTGCCAAGCTACCTCGCAGTGCAATAAGAGATGGCTAAGGCAGCATATCACAAATGGCAGTGAGAGGAGGACAATTCATACTTTTTTCCAGGTTGGGGCAGCGGTAGAGAACAAAATAGAGAAGAAACCAAGTACAAATTAGAGGACAAAACATCTACCTGAAATAAATCATGGCTTGTGATAAGAACAAATAAAAAGGCTCCACCATTTTTTGTCAAAAGAATGATATGGGTATATAATAGAATTTGTTACTCTTCATGCACAAAATGATGGGAAGTGTTCCAAACTTCAAATCAGGCTGTACTAGTGGATAAAAAAGGACTTCATCAATTGCATAAGTGCATGGAAAACTAAAAAAGTAGACATTGGTGATCATCACGAATAGAGACAATCAGACAAATAAAATATATGGATTTTGTTTCCTCTTCCATCTTATTTTAAGTATTCAACAAGATTTTTAACAAAGTATCTTGACTGAATTTCCTCTATTATCTACTTGGTTTATTATGTTTTTAGTCCCTCAAATTTGAAAAATGTTCTTTTTAGTCCCTCTCAAATAAAAATTTGCAATTTTTAGTCCCTTAAATTCTGGCAGAAGGACTAAAAAGAGCATTTTCTGAATTTGAGGGACTAAAAAATGCAAATTTTTATTTGGAGGACTAAAACATACATACTCCCTAATTTGAGGGACTAAAAACATAATTAAGCCTATTTACTTTTATGTAAAAATTCATATAGCTGACTTCACATAGTGAGATAAGGCTTTTGTTGTTAATTCTTTTTATGTAAAAATTATCCTTAGCAAAAGCATAACAACAAAACAGTGTTGAGAGCGGGGGGTGGGGGGGAGAGAGAGAGAGAGCAGGCTTGTCAGTGTAATAAAGCTTTCCAGTCTCTCCACATTTCACTATTTTGTTGATTGGAAACTAGAATGCAAGTGTGGATTATTGACTTAAGTAAAAGTGAATCTCGAGCAAATGGGAAAGCAAATTGCCAATATAAGTCACAAACTGTCAAAATTTAAGATCGGTGTCCAGGATCAAGATTAATTGTCAATTGACATTATTGTAAAGCCAAAGTTAATTAATAGAAAAATAGTACCTCATGATCTTTTATCTTTCCTTCTCGCTTAAAGAAGCCTCCACTGAAGCAATGGTAAATTGAAGTATTAAACTCCACACCAAAAAAAAAAAAAACATGAAATAAGCAAAACGGAATCTGGAAATAGAAATGTGTGTATGTCATACTCATACCTAGTGCGACCAGCTGCTGAAAAACGCTCTTGATAAATAACAGAAAGAGGGAAAAAGTCAGATGGTTCACAAGGAACATCATCCAAGCAAACAGTTGTATACACAATCTGCAATAAGAAAAACAACAGCTTGAATTTTCAAATGAATAAAAGCTGAATTCTTCATGCATAAATTAATAATTAATAATTATTTACATCCTAAAACAATGTAAGCTAAAATAGAATTTAGGTCCCTCAGCTACATTTTTGGTTTCAGTTTGGTCCCTTCAGTTTAAAAAGTTTCACTTTGGTCCTTTAAGTGTCTCTTTTAGACCAGATTATTCCTTCCGTCAGTATGGGCCTGACACTTACTAATTTCTCAATAACATCAATAAATTTTCTTTTTACGGCCATAAAAACAGTAATTAATTTACTTGAGCCAGCTAATAATATATTTGCAAAATGTACATTATTTTATCATGTAAAATGGAAAAACTCACAATAGTTTGAACCCACAAAACAGCAAATTTTCTAGAAGTGACTTCTTTTTTGTAAAAATAAGAAGTAGTTTGGAAGGGTATGATTAGGAATGTAAACAAGCCAAGCTGAACATTTAAACATGGCTTTTAAGTTCAGAGTTCAAACTGGACTTGCAAAAAAATATGATGCTCAAGCTTGACTCAATTATTTAAACAAGCCAAATTTAAAGCTTGGACTTGACTTGTTGGAAAAATATGAAGCTTAAGCTCGTTATTAGCTTATTTATAGTTTGATTATTTTTTCTTATATATCAAATATATTCTTGAGTAAGTCCTAGCATAGCGGTAAAGTTGTACCTTGATGACTTGTTGGTCATGGGTTCGAATCCAGAAACAGTCTTTTTGCATATGCAAGGGTAAGGCTGTGTATAATATCACTCTCCCTTATCTTCGCATAGCGAGGAGCCTCTGGACAATGGGGTACGTAGTTTTTTTTTTTATCAAATATATTCTTGAAGTGTTTTTGAAGTTTATTAATTTAGTAATTAATAGACATTTTCATGTTAGTAAATGAGATAAATGTAATAGACAGAATAAAATAATGTTTGAACATAAATTATATAATGATAATTTTTAATAGAAGTACAATTTACCAAGTATATTTCTTTTTTTTATATAAAATTAACATTTTTCTACCATTACATATATACACTTGAGTTATTCATGGGCTTTTAATATCAAACTTATCAAGCTTGAGCTTAACTCGTTCATATAATTGAGCTTAAAGTTAAGCTTGAGCTTGTTTGTTTATCAAAACAAATGAGCTTGATTGAGAACTTAATGAGTCAAGCTCAAATAGTTTATGAACTACTCAGCTTATTTACACCCCTAGGTATGATTCATAGTTAGCAATCAATTTTATTTTCTTTTTAACATAATTTTGATCCATTTGACAATGTTCACAATCATGGATAAACTAATTAATAGAAGAAATATGGGAACTTACAGTTTCTCCATCTGTAACTGTAACAGAGCCACTTGCTTGTCTTCCTATATGACCAGTCTCAACCAAAATCTGTAGAATGCCACAAAACCTAATATGTAAATCAAACTAGTAATGGATGCACCTTTTCACTTTATAAAGATATTTTAGCAAATTGCAATGCAACAACTCTGCCCCACATACAACCATAATCTAACATAAAAATATTTGATGATTTGTCATTTGGAACAAAAAACCCTCTTACCAAGGGCATACAATCTTGCAAAGAAATAAAAACAAACTTCACTACAGCAATAGAAAGATAAAAGGAAGAAAAGGAAGTTCATAGAAAATGGATTCTAAGTCAACATATTCTTTCATAAGAACATATATCGTTGTAAAATCACAAAATGGATTCTAAGTCAACACATTCTTTCATAAGATTCTGAAGAAAAGGAAGTTCATAGAAAAAATAATAAAGCTGATGAAAAACTTCAATGAAGGGGGGGAAACCCATCCAAATATCCTCCAAAAATATCATGAGGAAATATTGCCCAGCTTCAGAAAATTAGAGCCTCAAAAAGGCATAGTCACTTCCATAGACCCAAGTGTGCTGTATTGCAACAGTTACCTGGTTGGTAACCAAAAATTAGGGGTGATCACATGTTAATAACCAAACGATCCACACCAATTAAATGTAATGAGATTGGGTTCAAAAAAAATTCTTTCATTGGCCCAAACTTATAGTAACAGAAAATTAGGATAGAAAACAAAGAGACCAAGGTCCTGGCAAGTAGTGGTCAAAACTAAAATGCAAAAGAAAACAAGAGGATAAGAATGGAGATTCTGCAACAGAACAGAATATCCCAGACCATCCAATCCTTTCTACCTCACTCAACTCTGACCTGCCTCCCCCCATTCCTTACTCTTAAGTATGCCATAGGGAACAAGGTTCCAAGAGAAAACTGTCACAACCATTAAACTTAAAAGGGCAATTTTTTAGGCAACATGCTACCAAACCCAAGACTACTTCTCCTTCTCGTGGTTACAACAAGAAACAGCAAGCAATCCTTCTTATATTTTTCACAGTCAACCTCGAATATCATAGTCATTAGAATCTTACTATCCATGAATCGATGCGATTCAGCTTGCTATTGATTCATAATCATATCAGAAGATGCATCTCGAATGACTTCGAATCTTACCATGCACAAATGAATCGCTGCAATTTCGTATCATCAATACAAATAAAATAACTCAACTATTCATATATTTTTTTATCTTATTCTTTTAATTTTCTTTCACTAATCCTCGTGAAAGAAATCAAAATCAGATAAGCTTAAATCCTTAAGTGAAAAGGAATTGAAGGAGCAGTTCTTAAACTTATCCCATTTGATCATTTCACTACATTATTGGTCCGTAACTCATTAAATGCATGCACTCTACTCTATTTGGCTGTTCCATTGCTTCATTTCCAATCTTCCAAAATAAAGGCTTCACTACTTTATTCTAATACTTGGATACATACATATAATATTTTTACTTCAAGGACTACTTAGAAGAGAGAGTAATACTTTTAAGGATAATAGACGTTTATTTATTCAAAACAAAATGCTTCAACCTAGAAACAAAAAAGAAACTCACGTACTCAAACTTACATGTCTATCACCAACGGGAATCTTCACGGAATACGGTTGCAAGCCACCACCGTCGGCACCGACGACGGACTCCGACACCTCCGGCGAGTCCGCGGAAGCTCTGACGGCGAAGCGGTGACGGTTGTTGCCGGAAAGGAGAGAGCGGAAGTTACATTTGCGGGAAGCGTCGAAGCGAGGGAAGAAGAGAGGCTTGGAGAGGAGGAAGTGAGATGGTTGGGAATGGCGTTGCAGCGTGGCGAGGCCATGGAGGGAGCTGCTAGGACATGCTAGCATCTTCTTCTTCTTCTTCTTCTTCTTCTCTCGTTGTTTGGGTTTTTCAATTTGTGGAGCGAGTTGAAATTGTTGCTTCTCAGTTTCAGGGAGTGGTGAGTGTGAGGAAGAGAGTGGGACACAGAGGACAATGGAGAGAGGAGAAAGTGCTGCCGTTATCCGCTTCTGCTATTTGGTTCAGACGCGCGCTCAGCTTTTGGGCTATTGGGCTTTTCTCATTCAGGGGTACTACTTCCTACATCAAGCAATTTCTAATACACCTAATGTAAATAATGTAACACCGATTTTGTCCAACTCATAATGCGTAAAGATTCCTAATGTAAGAAGCAATACCCCATTCTGCTTTAGTATCATTTTATTATAGGAAATTTATTCCTACATCATTCAATAATCAGATACATCTAGTAAATAACAGTGAAAATCCAAAATTGTTCTTTAGTAAAAACGTTAAGTACGGACTCCTCGCACCATTCAGCTTCTTCGTTCTCGCATCCACCTTATTCGTCGCACCATTCTCCTTCTTCGTTCTCGTGCCCAGCTTCTTCGCTCTCACGTCCACCTTGTTCATCCAACAAGGAAGGAGTACTTCCTTGTTTGTCGTTGATCTTATCGATTTTTTGTTGTCGTCTTTGTGAATTTCTCTGCCGCTTCATTTTCTATAAAAAAAATTGTGTTAAACACATATAGATTGACAATCTATATGGCTCATACAGATTGTCAATCCATATGAACCATACGATATGCGTATCTTGCATTGTAAACTTGCTTCATTATTGTACAAATTTTTGCATTGTGATCCTTCAAAGTGAAAAGAATATTTTTTTTGTTTCACTATTGACTTTGCCATATCACCAACAACAATTTTCTCATCTTCAATTAGTCAACCAACATATGGATGTTCAGTCAATGACTTAGCCAAAGCATGATTATAAGTCTCACATATCAAGTTGATCATCCACTCTTCACCTCCTGAGACTGGTTTTGCTTACATCTTAAAAGGACAATCACATTTTTTAGTGTTAGTAACCATACTACTAAATATTTGTTGTATGTTTTATATTTTTCACTCATTTCACAACCAATTAAAACAAATGAGATTCTTCTCCTCTTTTCAGTTGATGTGTCAGACCTTATTATCACAATCACAAAACCAATATCATATGCAATAGTACAAGCTCATTGCAATACGTCATCATGGGAATGAAATACATACAAAAAGGATAGTACAAATTCACTACAATTTTTACAAAGAAGACGAAAAACTTACTTCCTCTGCCTCCAAACAGGGACGACGACAAACAACAGCGACCCAATAGAAGAAGGAGGTCAACAAAGAAGAACATACAGCGAAGGTGAGCAACAACGAAGAAGAAGCGAAAAGGAACAACAAGCGAAAGGAAGAAAAAACAAAAATAAAGAAGAAACGAATAGAAGAAGAAGAGGGAAGATAGCAAAGTTGGAATTTTAAAAAAATTGAATGGTGTGGGAATAAAATGCTTTTATTATATGGATTTAATTTAAATCCTGCAACTCCCACATGTATTTGACACCTCTCATAAATGTTTGAAAATACTAAAGTATCCTAAGACTTGCGATGGCACCTCCCTCACAAGTATATTCACATCGCTACGACACCTCCTTCACCTCCAAGGACTGCGACCTTGTCCTCCACATCAGACCACCTCTTTCACCCTCCGCCCGATGGAAGTGACCTCATCCTCCACCGCGCAAACCCATGCACCCTCCTCACACCATCACGGCACCACATTCCCCCTCCTTCCTTTACGCATTGTCGTCTATGAGTTTGGATAGTTTTTTGTGTGGGGAGGGGCATCTATTGTGGAACAATAAATCCAAAATGACCATTCCAAAAGTGAATTTTGGACTTATGGAAAGGCCATTTCAGAATAGTTTTGGAGCACTTTATCCTATAATGGTCATTCCAGAAAGTATCTTTACCTTCCAGAATAATTTTGGAACACTTATTTCTATTCCATAATAGTTATTCTGGAAAGTAAACTTTAGCTTCCGAAATAGTTTTGTATCACCTTGTTCCAGAATGGTCATTCTCAAAGGTATTTTTTGCCTTTCGAAATAGAAATAGGTGTTCCAAAACTATTTTGGAATGATCATTTCTAAAGGTAAAAATTACCTTCCATAATGGTCATCCTAAAATAGGAATTCATGGTGAAAGGCCTATTTTTGTCCATGCAGATAAAATAGGAGGTGCATGATACAAGTTGGGAGCTGCAGGATTCAAAATGCCTTTATTATATTATGACTTAAATATAACTTTAGTCCTTTAAATTTGGGTCATATTTTTTTTTAGTTTTTCAAATTCGAATGTGTTTTTTTGAGTCCTTCAAACTTATAAAATGTTCTTTTTAGTCATTTTCCCTTATGCCATGAGCATATGCCAAACAAGGAACGACGAATTTATATTTTATGATGATTTTTAGTTGTCGAAATTTTACTTATAAAACATAATTCTTTGGTGGTTTTTTAAACCACTAGAATAATTTAAAACAAAATTAAAACAATAAAAAACACTAGAGTTTCTCATTAACCTCATAAATCCCTAAACCCTAAATCTCCTCTATCACACATTCACCTCCTTGTCCCAATCCTTTCACTCCCAGAATCTCAACCACTGTCACTTTCACCAATTTGGACGTTGCCTAACATCCACCTCACTGAAACTCCCACACACACCCTAAGTAATAAACTAGAGATTCCTTTCAACATATGAATGAGGTGGATCATGTGACGTCATGCTAGTGTTTTGAGATGACAAGTATGTCGCTTGAGTCTACGTGGGGCAAGGGCCACCATTTGATGAAATCTATGAAAATGTCATGGATACCTTGTAAGCCTTAATCATCATATATGTTATGTTTTCCAACGAATGTTGTTAGTTTAATTAGGGAGACCATGAATGATTTGAAGTATAACTCTGACCTTGAGGTACTTATCTGGTTTAGAATCTTTGTACAACTCATGTTAATCCAATGGGTTAGAGTATTCTTGTAAGGCTAGGTAACCTTGACGCTCCATCGATAGTCCCATCTCAGTTGAAAGTGTGGTGT
The DNA here is from genome assembly GCA_007407185.1 of Glycine tomentella. Classification (NCBI taxonomy): domain Eukaryota; kingdom Viridiplantae; phylum Streptophyta; class Magnoliopsida; order Fabales; family Fabaceae; genus Glycine; species Glycine tomentella. The sequence continues at coordinate 1,159,412 of PYAF01002131.1, forward strand.
CAGATCATGTAAATTCGTTGACTGCATGTACTATCAAGTTTATTTTACAAGTGTTTTACTAGTATCACATGCATATGAGAAAGATGAAGGCATCGTACATTTTTTTGAGAGCACTTGATATATGTTATCTATGATATGGATGCCACGGGTGTATAGTATGACACTTATGCGAATTGTGTGAGTGTGATCCTTATTATTCCATTTTTTTAGAGCAGCAAAATAAAATTTCATTAACAAGTACTAGTGGTACCGATCGCAAGTACCATGATCTATGAATCTGGACCAGAAATCCTACAATATAAGGACCGCCTTACCCAAAGGAAACCAACTAAGTTAACAAACTAATCACCACCCTTTCTACAGTCATTATTGGGCTTCATTCGTTGGTCCACTCCAAAAGCACTCTTCCTAATCCTAACCATGTGTCTAGTTACTTCACATTTGTTGGAATGTTTTACACCACCGTTGGGACCTACCTTATCCTGGATCACATCTTGTCCCAACTTATGATTCCATTAATGATTGTGGTTGTGCTTTATATGCACGATAATTGTGTAAGTGATTGTGATGCAAATTGATGAGATTCATGTCTTGTACTAGGAATCACATGTAAAGTATGTTTTTACATTAATTAAAAATGTCCTGTGTTACCTTAAGGGTATGAGAGATGTTATATCTATAATAGTTCCACGTGAGTCCTAGTCAGGGTCAGTACAATTGAAAAGATGTTTCAAACATAATGTAATGGTAGGGTATGAGTCTTATAAGTGGATTGGAATGACTTCAGCTAAAGTGAATGATTAAAATATCCCGGAATAATAGCAACCCAAGACTTAATTTTGGAAAACAAAAACAACTCTAAGTATCGAAGGAAAGAAAGGTAGAGTCTAAGTGTGGAATATTGATATTAACTAGATACAATTATGGCATAGAAATATTACCAGTGAGGCGATTCTAAACGTAGTAGTGGAAGTGAAATAGTTTAACAATTATGAGGATAACAGAGAAGACAAAGAAAGTTAATAATGATCAAAAGGTGTATATCCAATCTTAGGCATGAAAGTTTTACTAGATATTTAGTGAGAGTCAAGCCACCAGAGACAAACAAAAGCAACATTTGGACCAAAGAGTCTAATCCACTCATAGAATACTTAGAAAACTCATTGAGATATTCTGTCTCACTCCTATAATTCATATTCTTTAGATTGAGAAATTAATTCATAAATGATATTCTTAATGACAATTACTCCTATCAAACAATAGCTTTTATTTGGACCATTATTATTCACACAAAAATTAAAGACTTTATATTGGCCAATTGTATCTTCTTCTAGGCTGAATATAATTTTTAAATAATCTCATACTAATATTTATGTAATTTTAATTAAGTTAATTTACACAATAAAGATTTCTTTGACTATATACCAATTTAATAAATAAAATTACCTGACAAATACAAATAAATGGGGAATTTAACTATAAGATTTTTTATCCTCAAATTCATTTTTCTAAAAAATGATTAATAAACCTATATATATTATCTACTTAAGAATTTCTACTATCTAAAACATAAATGTCACAAGCATGAAAATGACAAGTTAAATAATAAATTGATATCATTAAAAAATTAATAAATAAAAATGTGAAAGAGAGACATGATAATTTTCCATTTATCTTAATTTTTCAAATTTGTAAATGAATAATACCACTTTTGTATATAAACAATTGTTTTTTTATTTTTAAAAAAAGCAAATTATATTTGTTTATAACCTTTAGTCTCTACGAGTGGAGAAATTATATCCTCTTCCGGGACCATGTGATGGTTCCGACCAGTAATTTTATGACACTGTACATGGGAATGATCACTAAGCATGAGAGGATAAACGACGTGTGTGCGTAAACAAGGATTATATTGACCGCAAATTTCGTTTATAATTCGTATGAAATTTACCAGTAAGAGAGAAAAGTTGCATTTCATCTTATTAAAAAAATAAATTTAAATATATTTTAATCTTATAAAAATTGGGAGGTATTAACTGCTTATATCAAGTAACCATTCAATGTGACACCCACTAATATCGATGTTTTACAAATATACAATGTTAACACGTGATATTGTAAAAAAATTCAAAATTCTTCAAAAAAATGTTATTTATCTGAAATCAAAACTCGTTTATTTACAGGGACTAATATATTTAAGTAAAAAAATTACAAATTTAAATTTGTATAAAAATATTACGCCATTAATCAATAAGAAATTATCATATGATAATGTGTGATTAAATATCATTGTAACTAGAGAATAGTGTGAAAATCTTTTATATAGTCAGTACATTTAAATTCAATTTAAAAGATATTAAAATTTTCCTATAACAGATGCAAAAATGAAATCATTGAAAAAGAAAGAAAAAGAGATAATAAAAGAGAATGTGGAGTAGGCGAGAAATTTAGACTGTGAAAAAATAAAACAAAGGCTCAAATATTTTTTTTATATCCTTTGATTATGTCTGGCCGAAAATTCGATTGTTGGAAACACGTATTAAAGTCAATTCATTTTTTTTCAAGCATTATCAGTGTCTCCCCTTGATTATAAGTATAGTACTTCTTAATTTTTTTGGATTTATTAGTCAAAGTGACTAGTTTGACTTTTCTAAAAACAAATTTGATTAATATTTTTTTAGTTATTACTTAAATTTTTGTTTACTATTTGATAATTTTAAATTTTTATTTTTGATATTTGTTATTAATTTCAATCTTTAATTGTGATAACATGATAACCAAATTAATAAAATATTTTATCATTAGTTAGTTAAGTGATGATGTAATAAGTTAATTAAATGTCATATAATACTTTAACTAGATTTTGACTAATGATAAATATCAAAAATTAGAGTTTAAAAATAAAAAAAATTATATACTAACATTGAATTACAACATATTAAATTTATTGATATTTAAAATAATTATTTTTAAATAATTTAAATAATAATTTATTATTAAATAATAATAGTGAGTGCCTATACGTCAAATTCTTAAAATATCATATAGTAAGATAAAAAAATATTAGGTAGTACAAAAAAAAAACAATATACTATCAAAACCATATTTAAATAATGAAAAAAACTTGTGCTTTAAGAAACAAACCTCAGCACTGAACAGAGGCAGTGAAAAATCTGTGAGTGATAATGATGGACTATACCTACGACACCAAGCACCGCACTATGGGTAAACCTTCTTTGGAGCTGTGCACTTGTGTTGTTGTGTTGTGGCAATGGCTCCTTGCTTGTGTTGTTTGTTGTATCTTATTTGTTTATTTTATGACACTGAATAAATAAGCAAATAAATAGTTTTTATTTACAAGTAAAAGTGTATCATGGGGTATGAGGTTTACAGTGGTCGACAGTACTTGCATTTTGTTTATAAGTTGACCCTTTGGTCAGCCCTTTGAGTTTTGTTTACAATTTTTTTATGGATGAATAGTTTACTAAAGGATCTTTGGCTGTTGGTGGTGTTATTTATTGAACAATGGACCCATTGATCACTTTATTTAGTAGGATTGCCTGTCATTTTGTGTTGTATCCCACTTGGCTCTTTCAATTTTTTTTTTAATTATGATATTAGTACGAGATAGTTTTTACTGAAAGTGGTGACTAATCTTTATCGGGGATCATAAATACACACAAAAATGAGTATTTTCTCCTTTCCAACACCATTTATTCCATACCTAGTGCTCATTCAACATCTGAAATCATAATAAGATGTATTTATTATATATAATTATGGTAAGATTCTTATAACATTTATGCTTCATTCAATTTTAAAATGTGCATGTAATTGGCCTTAAATGCCATTAATTGTGTGCAATGTGTATGTCTCATGCTATGGCTGTTCATGTTATGTATGTGATTGATTACTGCTGATGCAATTGATTTTTTTTCAGTGCAAATAAAGGTTTAATGCATTATGTGACTGGTGTTTTTACTTACATTGACTACAGAACCTCATGGAATGAGGGGTGTAATGGACCTGGACCATCAAATTCACTATCTGGAAACTGAGGGTTATAGTTCTATTTTAAAGGCTTTCATTGCTCAATCTGATCTTCTTACTTGGGTAAATTGATATTTATTCTAAATCCATTTCTTGTGATCAAGTTTGTCTCCTCATTGAGTGTATTCTTGTGAATTGCCTTCACGCAAGGTAAAAAATTATGTACCCCATTATCCAGAGGCTTCTCCCTATGCGAAAGTAAGGGAGAATGATATTGTATGCAGTCTTATTCTTACATATGCAAAGAGACTGTTTCCGAATCTGAACTCATGACCAACAAGTCACGAAGACATAACTTTATCGTTATGTCAGGGTTGCTGAAATTTTGTTTGTTGCTGCAGGGCAAAGAGGGGCTTATGACTGAGCTGCGAAAGGAACTAAATGTTACAGATATTGAACATGTAGAAATCCTAATGAAAATAAATTCAGATAAGGTGATTGTTTTCTTTTTTGTATTCTAATGCATGAATTTGGCTCCTCTAAAGTTAGTAATGTATAATGTGCGAAAGTAAGGGTGTTTCACCATTATTTTAAAGTTAGTTAAGGCTACCGGGTACTTCAATTGAAATCAACAGTAGATACACTTTTACTTTCTTACTTTACACATTTTCTCACTCTAGAAGAGCTAAATCCTTATGCACATGTGTTTTGATTGTTATGACGATGCAGAGTCTTTACTACTTTTGACATTTAACTATTTAGGGAGCAGAGGAAATTGGCATCTCAAGCTAAGGATTATATTAAACCTAGTGGTCCTGGTTGTGTTTGTGTTTCGATGGGAAATTCAGTGATAAGATTGAAACCTCCTTCCTCTGTTTCATTTTATACTCGGAAGAAAATGTCATGCAGCCAAGCTTCTCTAATTTCTACTACGATTCCTTGTCCAATGCCTGTGAGAAAATCAAGCCTAATACAAATGTTAAATTTTTATTGCTTTCTTGCTCTGCTTGATTTAGATTCTAGACACTTTTGAAACAAGGCCAGATTAATGCCCTGAACAGCATGCAAACATTTTTGGCAAAAATTATGAGAATTGAATATGGAGTTTGACAAAAACATTTTTGCCCTGATCAACATATTTACATTCTTTTTGGTGATTTGCTATTTGAAAAGAAATCTTTCTAAAAATATCCAATGTTTTACCTTTCTAAGGTCATCTCTCATACAATCATTTTGATTCTATTCATTGGTCTTCTTCCAGTTCAAATTAAAGGATTTGATCTTCTGGGTGTTTATTCATGCTTACACACACATTCACCCATATATATATGTTCCAATTCCTAACACATTCTTTGAATAGGTTTACTTTTCTTGAGAAGTTCCTTTGGAACTCTAAAGCTCCCCTATAACGTCAAGTCTTTTATTTGGACTGTATACTGCTTTATAGAATTAATGCTAATGACATATTGTTGTTGGAAGCTGCATAAATCTTGTTCCCCTGATTTATGTGTAGTGCGTGATGCTTGTTCAGAATCAGTTTCATACCTGTTCTTAGTTCTTACACTGTTCTGCTTCTGTTTCTTTATGGTATTCTTATTTGGTATTTTTGTAAATTGAATTTTAGGTGTCCTAGGTCTTTGGATTAATTATTGATAATTAACTTTCCATGCTTTGATAGAAGTGAGGAGGCAAACCATTTTGCAATGTTCACTCTATGCTTCATTTTAGTGCATTTGGTTAGAGCGCAACTCATTTTTTTAGGTTTCTATGGTTCAACACTTGACATAAGGATAAAGATTAGGCATTTGGATTTTATTTGGTGGTGTAAGGTATATGCCTTTTTTTATGTGGTTTGACTGGTTTTTCCCTAGTCAAAATATGTTGAGGAATTCCACAACACATTTTTCCATTAATTTTTCCCTCTTTTTTTTTTATTGTGTGTTTTCTGTTTGATCTTAGGTTAAGGAATATTTCATGTCCTTCATTCTCTTTGTAATTTTTTTCTCCTTTTATAAAAATCTATTCTTCCACGATCCGTTTTAAAGTTTGTTTCGCACAAAATTAATCCTCTAAAATCTAAATTGCTTGTTTCAACAATTGATTGCCACACGTCCCAATTCACAACATGCTTTCATTTGATATCTATCATCATTCCCAACTACATGAAAAAAAACATTGAGCCTCAGGCTTATTAACTGTGATTTTGTCTGTGCCAGCCAAAATTTAATGATGATGCATTGACTGCTGAATTTGCCCACGGAAATGTGCAGCAATCTAAGGAAATGGTCAGTTATAATGTTCAGTTACCACCTGTTGGAGGAGGGAGAGTGCTGAAAGGAAAGCATCCATTGCAGAAGGATTTTCACAGATCTCACCTTGTCAAGTTAAAGAAAAAATCTGATTTAATTCAGCTTCGTGCAACAGATAGGGTTATCCATGATGTAAGCAGAATCCTCATTTGCATGTATTTTTTATTGATTTTTTGTTTATTTTCATTTTCACTGGCTATTCATGGAACTTGTAGATATGAAGAAATAACCAGAAAATACACTTTATAGTGGATAAAGCCATGTTTAAATGTTGATGATCGCTGTCTATCATAATAAATCCTTAAATCTTCCATGAACATCAAATGCTTTTTATTGATATTATTAAAGAAATGGTGCAAAGCAGGATACGATCCTTACCTTCCTCTTCCTGTTTCTTCTTTTGTTTTCGTGTTTTCATTTATGTGAAATTTCTGCCCCTTTTATTTATGCAATCCATTCTGGGGTATACCTGATTTTTTCTTTTTTCAGGACCAATTTTCCAATGTTATGCAGTAAATTCCTCATTTAGCATTTATAGGATCTCAGTTATTGATTTTTGCTATCTCAAAACCTTTTTAGCAACCTGAGCATGGATTATACATTTAATTTGTGTAACTAATGCGTTCTCTTGCGTATGTAGAAACAAACTTACTCAACTGTACAATATTATGCTGTCAGAATCAGAAGGTTTTATGCCTAACAAAAGATTTTCCTTTTCTTCTGTTGCATTTTAATGAGTGCTCATTTTTTCTTATTTATCTTTTTACAGATTATGAATGAATAGAATGGGTTTAAAAATGAAATATATTGTAAGGTAGGATAGTTATTTTCTTGATTTTGGCATGTGATTCTGTTTTCAACCTAGAAAATTGGAATATAAAGAGTGTGGCTGTGGCATTTAAGAAGACTCATTTTGTAAATGAAAATTTATAAATTATTGAAAAGATCAAATCAAATGACAAATAGCATTTCTTCGTGGACTAAATTATTTATCATGCATGGTTTCTTTTCTACTGTTCCATGTATTTGGTTCATTATTTGATGCCTATTGCCTACTCATTGAGTTTCTGAGTAGGATCTTTTACCTATTTGTTGTTTAATACATTGTGCACTCGCCAACCAATTAACATATACTGTAATTTCAGGTTTTCAATAATACATATTGCAATCTGTTACTTCATTATTTTTGGCAGGTTGAGAAGATGCTTTTCAGTAGAGGGAAACCTGATCCAGTTGATATTGAGAGAGCAAAAAGGACTCTTACGATAGTTTCTGCCTTTTGAGATGCATTAGATTACGTTAAATTTTTTTCTTCACTCATTAGACAATTCTGCCAAAGTGTATCATATGAATTTGCTCCAGGAACAAGAAATAGCTATAACCGAAGCACTTGGTAAAGTGGCTGATGTGTTAGAGAGGGGTAAGAATAACTTTGCTAAATGCTAATAATACTCTTCTTGGTTTTCTCTTTTATCTTGTTTTCATGAGTAAACATTTGGTTTTGCAAGGTGATAATGCACCTAAGATGCAACGTTATGAAGTCTCCAAGAATACTTCTGGAGGACAAGAATTGATGATGCATGCTAATTTCCGTGGACCAGGACCGGTCCTGGGGCAGGGCAAATAGGACATCCGTTCAGGATTCAAAAATTTTTGCACTGATAGTTTAAGTAAAAAAAATTAAAAATAAAAACATGCTTTAAGGATCCATTTTGTGTATTAGGGATCCATTTTTTTCATTCCTTAGTTTTAATATTATTTGTATTTCAAAAAATTCATGTATTAGAGGCCCATTTTTTTCATCCCTTAATTTTAATATTATTTGTATTTCAAAATATTTATGTATTAAGGATTCATTTTTTTTATTTCGCCCCGGACCAAAGAATTTACAGGAACGACCTTGCCGTCGACTAATTGGTAATGGAGGTTGAATGAATTAACTTGGGGGTTCATTCTGATCTGTGCAGTTAGGGTGATATTTTCATGGCATAGATATGGAGATTTTAACTCCTGATTATAGAGGCTATACAACTTATATAGTGATTTTGCTGGATTAGTGCAGTGAACACTTTAGTCGTTTAGGATTAAGCTATAGTAGCTAACTGATGTGAAACGAACACTTTAACGTGACTTCTTCCAACACATGCTGAATTATATTACTGCAAACACCTTACTTAATTATATGCTGCAAGTTAGAGTCCAATCTGCTCTCATTCTTCAGGAAATTGTTCATATTTCTTGTTAGTTGTTAATGCTTCACTATCAGACATTGCATGGTAGTCTAGATTATGTGTCATACTGTCATTGACTCATTGGTCTTCTGATCCTTCATTAAAAGCATTTGTTTTGTATATGGATATGGATGTGTAGATCGAATAATTTGTTATGAGAAGTGATAAATCATCCTAGATAGTATATTTGGATGAGAAGAAAGAAATATATGAATAATATGTATTTTCTTTTATTTTCTTGAAGAGAAAACAAAGAGAAAGAAGAGAGAAAAAATTATTGTTTTTTAGAAAAAAAAATTCAAAACTTTTTATTTTTATTTTTTCTTGAATTCAAATTTCAAAATTTTCTTTTCTCTTAAACAAATAGAGGGTAAGAGGAGTGTTACTGTCTGTTCCCTAGATGGGTTCTTTGCTTGGGGTGATATTTTTTTTGTTTTGTTTTTTCTTTTTCTTGATAAAGCTAATATTCTGTTCAAGATATTAATCGGTAATTCGGTATCTTGTTGCTTTGTATTCATTGTTACAGTTGTGTTTTTCATAAGTTTGATGATCATCTTATTAAAATCCAATTGAATATAATGGGTTCTTAAAAGAGATTTTTAAGTGTCTGTTTTGTCTTTTATTATTTTCCGTAAAAAAAAGTCTTTTATTATTTTTTCCCCAAATGATGTGGCCCTACTTTGATCTTTGTGAAGCAGTTTAAAAAGAATAATTTTCGTATACTATTAGTGTAAAATTTTCACAATTAACCACTAGAAATCATGTTATATATAATTTTTAAGATAATCATGGTGTGACCCGGCTTGATGGATCGGTCATGTTATCAACCTGGTGTGACCTGGCTTGACTCGGCCGGATCTTTGGTCGAACCAATGACCCGTCAGCCCGAACCGGGTCGTTCAACCTTCGAGTTCACGCTTTTCTCCTCTCGCAGACGTGCCGTTGCTTCCCGCAATCACAGTGTCATTGCTCGTAGAGTTGCCGCTTCGCACAGCTTCGAGGTCTCGCGGGGCCCCTTCGCGTCAAGAGCGGGAGAAGCGGTCGGTGTTGGAGATGACGGTGGAGGAGAGTGCGACGTCGAAGGAGGGAGGGGTGGACTTGGCGTCGTAGTTGTTATAAACGGTGAATGTGCGGAGGAGGTAGCGGGAAGGGGAAGGGAAGGTGTAGCAGCGCATGCTGGCATAGGCTTTTAGATAGTGGGAAGAGAGGAACCAAAGCAAGTAGGAAGAAAGAGAAAACAATGGCTGTACCGCTGTAATCAATGAGAGAGAGAGAGAGTCTAGCTTTTTTTTAACTAATGGACTAAAATGGAGTGAAGGTATGAGATGATGAGTGGTCATGGTCACGGTTAGAGTGTAGCACCAGCTTTCTTAACTCACATGGAATTCAATATTATTGATTTATTGTACCAAGTACCAACAGGGTCAACCACAGAGTGTATTTTCTCCGGTGTGTGTTTGCTTTTGAACGTGATTTTTGTAAAAAAAATATTGACATTCAAATCAACCCTTTCAAAGTTTCACTACACATTGAATGTAATTTGTCTAAGTAAATATATTGGTGTTTAATGCAAAAACATAGTCCTAAATACACGTCTTGAAGTGTTGAATTGTTAACAACATATATTAAAATTAAACTTATTTAGTTTATATTTGTGATCTTTATTAATTATTTGTTTGAATTTGGACAATAATATTTTTTTAATATTTTGATATCTAATTATCTATATAATGAAATAATATTAGTTTGTGATTTTTTAAAAATATTTAAGATATTATCATGCGAGTCAATCAGTGACTCATCGGTTTGACCATTGACTAGTTAGGTCATGCGAGTTAGTTAGTGATCCACCGATTCGACCATTGATCGAGTCATGTAAGTCAATCAGTGATCCATTAGTTCGACCACTGATCCAATGACTTAATACCTTAAATAGGTCAGAGTCAATTTTTAAAATTATGCCTATATGCATTGGTTAAAAGAGTATTTGGTAGAAGATAAAAAAAATGTATAGGTATTATGATTTTTGTGAATTAGGAAACCTTGTAATCATGATTCCTTGATTGGCCATAAATATTATTATAAATGTTTACACATGGTTCTTAAGAATCAAAAAATTATTCATCAATTTAATAATAAATTAGTATTTCATAAATTTATATAATTGTATTGAATGAGCTAATAAGAGGAATATGATATTTTTACAAGAAAAAAAAAAGAGTAAAATGATATTTTTATAATATTGAAACTTTTCTTCTAACTCAACGAGTTAGACTTCCACCTTTTCTTATAATTTTTTTTATGAGAAACATTAATAAAAGATTTTCAGAATACAACATTTTGTGGGAATGATATTTTTTAAATAACAAACTAAAAATGATAACTAATTATTCCAATCTGTAGATTTCTAAAAAACTGAAAATTATTTTCGTACTGAGTGCATCCTAAAATATAACAACATTTTGTAGCTAGGAATGTTATTATTACCTTTTTTTGTAACAAAAAAAAAAACGCCTCCTAAAATATAACATGAATTTCAGTAGAAAAATGTTTTTTCTTTAATAAAAGAGAAATGAAATCGTTTAAGCATTTATCGCATGGTATGCTTAATTTCTTTTTCCAAAGGTGGAGACGGAAACCATATGGCATATGAGGTTCATGTTGAGGCTTTATCTGAAATTCTACGTAAATATTGTTACTTTTGACGTTTGGTATAGGTAGAATATCACTATCTGTATTTGGGGGTGTAGCTTGGCATATGTGGATCCATAGGAATCAAGCTATATTTGCTGACAAAGCTTTCAGACCAACATATGTCCTTTGACACAGAGCCTTAATTGTGATTATTCTTCATGACATCCTTAACCTCCTCACTAGTTTCACTGTCAAATTTTAAAATTACAAAATTAAAAATGAGAGATAAGAGTTAACTAAAAATGTAATGAAACAAATATGTTATGAGAAACACTATGGCTTTTCCTAACAAGCATATGAACAGGAAATAAAACTATTCTCTTTGAAAGTATATATTGCAAGGTTAGAGTACCTGGATCGTGTTTAGGATGTCTTGCATGGATTTTGTATCTCAAAATACATTTAAAAGGTATAATTTAAAAGAGAAATAATAATAAAGAAACCAATTATATTCAAAATTATAAGAAGTTGTATATAATTATTTTAAGTATAATTTTAAAAAGGAAATTAATAAAAGAGAAAGTAGGAATGGCATTTTAAAAAAATTAAAAGAATACTTCATTCTGAAGAAAATGTTTTTATTTTAAGGAAAATCATTCTCAAAAAAATGTCCTTTAATTTAATACTACAATAAAATTCAAATTTTTTAAGATCTTATGTAAGCTAATCCACACTACTGGAACAAGTGACCAACTCTAGTGGGTTTTTTTAGGTGAACTCTAGTGTCTTTTATATATATAAGACAGACAATGTGATTTAATGTTCATATGTCCTATTTAAGGATGTACTTGGTTATGCCGTTAATATATTGAATTAGAAGGATTAAAATAGAGGGATGCTTTAGTTTATTCTTTAAAGTGCTATAAATGGAGAAATCCTGACAGTCAAATCAAAGACTAAATCAAGAACAAGTGCATTGCTTTGGACAGCAGGTAAATCTTAGTTTGTTGTTTATTTTAAGTTCAAATAGCGAAACTGTAAGAAAAGAGATTCTAGTAATGAGTAGAAGTTATAACTATTGCACGAAAAAAAATAGTGTATAAATGTACAATGATCCACTTCCTCCCACGTCCAACCTTAGTTGAATTATTTACAGGTAGACAAGCTAGCTAAGATGATAGAAATTGTGTGGCTGTGTGATGAAAAGAGTGTATAAAACAATACAATATTAAAATATCATCCAATTCCAAAATATGCCCAAATTTTGTGGTTTAGGTAGAAGACAACGTTCTCTCCTTACACTTAGGTCACTTGTGTATGTAACCGGAAAAAGCAACGGTAACGCCACATAAAACGTTTGATGATGATGATGATTCAAAACAAGAGTATGAAGTATATAAATAAAATCCAATGTTGACATTGTTGTACAATCTTAGGAAATTTCCTTGACTTATTAAAAGGCACTCCAAGACGAGGAAGCTTGAGAACAAGCTAATTACATGCATATTACCAATATGCTGTTTTCTTCGATCTTGTTGTTCTTGGGAAGTTTCCTTAATTAAACTTATTAGAGGTTCTCCATGATGGGAAAAACTTGAACTGAGTGCATATGCATATAGGGTGAGGGTGACAGTGGGATTTACCCTTCTTTTTCCCTCCTTTTCTTATCCTCAATTCTAGCTACTACATCAAATAATTAATATCGTTTTTGTCTTTTACTCTCATTTTTTTCTTAATTATGTGTATTTAATTGGAGTATACTATTGGAGGTGGAAAATAGGCAAAAGATTTAAGTAGTGATAATGATACTTATCAATTAATTAGGATAAGAATAGCCTAAGCAATTTTGTGATAAAGTTTGAGAAATGAGAGCCACTGGTTCTTGTACATACATAATGTTGTTAACAGTTCTCTCTCTCTACTGCTGTACGTTAACAATTCTCTTTATAATCTTTGGATATTTTTTTACATATGATGATATCCTATTTGGAAGAAAAATAAGCTAATCTTTTGAGAAATAAAGATGTTTTCAAGGGACTCATTTCTTAACAGTTGATCTTTTATATATAATATAATAGTTGTCATATAGACTCGATGATTGGAATTCTAACACATGATTAGAAGACATAATTATTTGTTAACTGTTGGTATATTATTTTTATTTTTTATTTCTTAACTCTTACACTTAAGATAATGGTTACCAAATTCGTACGTGTATGTGTGCATGCACATTGATTGTGTGATGTTCAAAATTTAATGAAAAACGAGTTAGTTGCTTAATTAATAGTAAAAGATAAAAATTGTTAATTAATAGCTTAAGAGTATCACTAATGAATTAAACTAAAAATATTAAAAGATACTTATTATTAATACACTATGATTTCTAAATTGCTCCTACTGTAATTTTCAGTAAAATACTTTTTTATTATTAATTTCTTAATCAATGTATTTGAGCATCAAAGCAATTACTATATGATTAACAAGCCGAGCTAATCTAATGAATGCATTGAATAAATTAAGTTTGTCGAGAATGGTGATCGTCGACCCCGATTGTGTGATTGATTGCAACTTTTAATTTGCATGCCATCAGTGCCTTACATGTCCTTCAACATCCATATGACATTATTATGCCTCTAATGAAGACAACGAAAATGGAACAAAATTAAACTGTTTTTATAACGGACATTGGAAGCTTCATTTTTTCGCCATATTCACTATGAGGTATGAGGTCCTTGGAACTTGATTGACAAATTTCCCTTTTCCCACACTAAATGCTTCTCTTTCAAGCAAGAAGAAATATTTGTCGCCCTTCATGAGCACAAGCATAGGCTTTAAACAAAAAATCAGGTTGAATTTTGAACATGATTTTTTTGGGGAATAAAAAGAGAAAAAACAACATTTTGTCTTGCGTCTGATTTCACCAGTTTTTATTTGTCCCACTAATTGAGTATACACTTATATATTTAACTCGTACTGCTTACAAAACAGTAAAATAAGTATGAGTATCGGTAAATTAAAGTGTAAGAGCAATATGTGATTGAATTAAGTGGAATTGAATTTGAATTGTTTAAGTGATGTTTTAGTTTGAATTTTGTAAATAAAAAAATATACACACGATTTAACAGACATTATTTACAAAAAAAGAAAATTCAATCTTAATGAAAACAATAAAAATAAATAAAAATATCTTTTTGATAGAATAATGAATTAAAAAATAGCTAATTGTAACAACAACATTTAAGTACTCATGCCTTTTAGGCTAAGTGCTTAAGGAGTTTTAGACTGTTTAACCATACTAGTCTTACAAAGGATTTACTTGTACATATTCCCTTAATCATTTATCCTACAGACTTGATGTTTAATGATTATGGATAGTTTGGCCGATTCAATCATACAAAGAGTCGACTCATACACATTTACTTAAGATTGTCTAATCAGTTAGGCTAATTAAGAATCATAGACCAACCACAATGAGACAATTAGACTTTTAATATTAGACCTCATATTTTTTTCCAATCACATTCTATAAATAAACGTGACCCTCTTTTTATATCTCATGTTCACACATTCTAGGATTTCTGTTGATAGCTAAGGCTTTTATCTTTGAAACCTCCGCGATCAAGCCACAAACATAACTTAAAATTTTGGTCCAAAATTTTTCTAGTATCACCATCATCTTAAAAAGTATTATAGAGTTAACTAATGGAATTATCCCATAAGACACTGGTTTTAATTAATGGTTAGCCTACATCATGCATTGAATTAATTAGAACCATATACAGCATGTAGCATCCCACATTTCCACTTGATTGTTGTCCACATCTAAGAAAAATACGAAAAGGAAATGATGACAAGTCCATGTACGCTTGAATTCATCTTCACTCTCTCCTCCACCAATCACCGGAGACACTGTCCAAACTCCAAACCCAAATAAGCCCCACTTCACTACCTAATTAGTATCAGAATCTTATTTTGCTGCTTTCGATCCATACTAAGTACTAACTAGCTAGCTATAATATTTGGGGGTTGCAATTTTATAAATATAAAATAGTATGGTTTAAAATATAAAAAGTACATTAATAAAATATTTTTAATATTAATTTGTAATTGATTATAGGTAATACTTTTAATATATTGACAATGTTAAATAAGACATTTAAGTTAGTTTCAGTTTGTAACTTTTTCTACTAGCTAAAACACTCATTTAATTGTTTAGTAAGCAAACTTTCTTTAATAGCTTCTCAATAGTTTCTAGTGTATTTGAAAATGTTATTTAAAGTAATATTTTTTAAAACGCTGATTTTTAACTTTTTATATTTTCTTTTTTTATTGTTAATGTATTTATCAAATTTATGCTTACCCTTCTTAAATAAACCAGAATTTTATTGTTATTTAATATGGAATAATAGGTCATAGGTTTACTCTAATTTATTTTATTTTTATATTATATTTTGGATATTTTTGTATTACATTCTTAATTTAATGATTATACTATTTATTTTATTAATTTATCATTCTAAATGCCTATATTTTATTTATTTATCATTATAAATCAAGACATTGATAA